>QFDD01013106.1:11465-286360 GCA_006871305.1 Vachellia collinsii
GGGGGGGGTTGGAGTTGTGGCGCGTCTTTTCAATTTTATTGTGTGGCTGCTATCAGGTCCACACTCTTACCTTCATTACCTTTAAGGTCGATGCACCTAACTAGTTTCCGAGGCCTCTCACTCTCTCATACTCATTTAATGGCTTTCAAAACTTTATGGGGAAGTTATTTTGCCCATGGTGCCTAAATAGGTTAGGCAAATCTTGACGTCGAAGCTCAAATGCATTGAGCTCGCTCATCATCTTTAAGGACCAAGCTCCAACTTCATCTGGTTGGTTGCAGAGGGATGCCAAGCTGGAGTAACTGACATGGAGTGTGGACTGCAATTTTAGTTTTTTCTTTTAACTAAAGTATATATATATATCCTCTTATTAGAGATAATCTTATTTAAATCTTCAAGGCACCATTGGAGACTAAATATGGGTACATCTTTCTGTGGGGTTCAAATTTTGGTTTACCACATTACGAGAGATTTGTTCAATTTGTTAGATTTAACCCCAGTTGACGTTTATAGTTGTAGTTGTTTCTATGTTTTTTGTTTTCCCCAATAGACCCCCTATATATGTCTGTAATGTCACCATATCTTACCTATGTTGAGTTAGTTCACTAGCTCACATGGAATTGTTGTTTGGTTTTGTTCTTATGAAATTGACTTTTAATAAAATAATGGAATGTAACCGTGTTTGTACTCTAAAAAAATTAACCCGTATTACATTTTCTTCGTTTTTCTTTTGGGATTTGATTTAGCATTGTCCAAACTTGAAGCTTAACTGGAATTCCATGGTTGTGAGGATGAGAAAGCCCCTTCTCTACTAAGTGAACTTGGTCCCTCTTTTCGGCTAACGTTCAAGAAATCTAGTGCAAGTTTCCACCCCCTTTCTTTCGGTTAATGTCCTTGGTATAACACTGTAATTAATTCTCGACCTTCGTGATTGGTCACGCTAAAGACACTGTATAGGTTTTTAAAATCTGTGTGTGTGTGTGTGTGTGTGCCTCTCTCTCTCTCTCTCTCTCTCACACACACACACACACACACACTCGGGTCTAAGGGTTAGGCTTAAGCAAGTTTAGACATTGATGGAACAAGGCAGTGCTGGCTGTCTAATTACTTTTGTTCCAAGAGACACAAGTTCATGAATTAATTACAAGGCGGGCGGCAAAGTTGCTGGAAAACGTTGACCGGGAACAAGTTGAAAAAATAATAATTTTTTTTATAAAAAAAGAGTCCAAGCTGTGCATTCCAAACCCAAGCCAGCTTTGTAAAATTAGCTTTTGATCCTCTTAATATAGTTAATGGCCCGATAATCCGCATTAAAATAAAGTTACACGATAGCAACAAGGAGCCTTTTGGTTAAAAATTGCAGCTGTACATTCTGATCCTTCATATTACAAACCTCACAGCAGACATAATCTACAGAACCAGAAACTCTCAAAAATATGAAAGGACGCTTAATATATTTCTACTTTATTAGATTCAATAAAAGAAAATAATTATTTTCTTAAACCGTATTAATAGTATTTATCTCTTTAAATAAATAAAAAAAATTGCTTTTAAACTATAATCTCGGGTTTACAAACTATGTCGTGACAATTGGATTCTGTTTTTGCCTTCACATTGTTTATTCACACACACACACACACACACACACACACACACACACACACACACGTATATGTCATTACATTTCTCACACGAACCTCTCTCTCTCTCTTCTTCAACTCTACCTCAACCCCATTTCATTCCTTTAAAATAATTATTAAAGCTTTTCTCTTACCGAAGCTACATTTAATTCAGAGTTATTTCAATTTTCAGGCATATACGTTCTCGTGAAAGGTATGCACTACATCTTTCTACAAATACTCTGGGTGCGTGCTGCTGTATTGTGTGTACTTATTTTTACGTACTTTTCTTTTTTTACGTATAATATAATTTGGCTATCCTGTAAAAAAAAAAAAAGAATTTGACGATATGATTTGAAATATGAATCTTATGTTTTGGCATATTCGATCGACATTTGTCAGACAAGTGTGTTGCTGATAAGTAATTCTGTGTTTTCTTGTTGGCCGATTATTATTTATTTGTTCATTTCTTGTGTTATGTTACTTTGATTATAGTATTGATCTGCCAACCTAAGCTTTCTGTGTAATATAAAGGCAACTTTGGAACAAATTCTATATTCTGTGTACTATAATTTAAATGGACAACGTATCATTGCGCGAAACATAAGTATTGTGCAACATTCTTTTTGTCGATTCGTTTTTCTCATATTTCAAATAAGAGAGGCAACTGCCTCTTTTATATTTGTCTCATTAGGATCCATTAACATGGCTTTATTTTAATTTGAGAGCTTCAAAAGCTTGTAATTATCTAATTGAGAGTTGCTCTAACGGTAACATCACCAGCCACACTTAAATAAAATCTTTGGGTTTAAGCCTGATGTTAACATATTTATGTATATATATTTAAATTGTAGGAGTATGAAATAAACAAAAATCCAATTGCATATTGAATGAACCCTTATTCACATATATTAGGATATTCTTGACCTCGATACAGATACATTATCATGTAAAACTAATTAAAAATCGCCGGCGCATATATATATATATATATATATGTGGTATCAAATTATGTGTATGTCTAATGGTTATTTTGGACTTTGGTCCTTGCCTTTAGTCACAAATTATTTTTTATTTGTCGCACATGAGACGTATTAGTAATTTAGC
Source organism: Vachellia collinsii (assembly GCA_006871305.1). Classification (NCBI taxonomy): domain Eukaryota; kingdom Viridiplantae; phylum Streptophyta; class Magnoliopsida; order Fabales; family Fabaceae; genus Vachellia; species Vachellia collinsii. The sequence continues at coordinate 14,192 of QFDD01013106.1, forward strand.
TGTTCTCTTTAACAAGACAAAAAAAAAAAAATGAAAACCCTTCCAAAACAAAATTGAAACTTTGAGCTTGCTTGATGTGCAAGCCTCCCTTTACTTAATTCACCTTCCCTTTTCATACCCCACCAAATTCAAATGTTATCAAATAGCAGTACTGCAGTACCAAGAAAAGTTAGATTTTTCTGGTACATTCCTTTATTCCAGCCTGTTGTATTTATTTTATACCACATTTTTAATATAAAGTTATATCTGATAATTTGGTTCTTGAATTTATTGTTTTAATATAATATTTTTACACATAATAAAAATTTGCATAAGTTCTTACATATATTTATGTCTACTTTTTACACAGATTTTGAACCAACTTGCTAGGTATGTGTGGCATCGATAAATTAATAATTTTTATACATTTATTTCGTATATTATAAAAAAAACGTTTAAAATAAACTATAAACATGCACTAAAATAGGTTTTTCTAATAAGTTCACATTGCCATTGGCATATAAGCAATTATATATATTGATAGGAACATTAAATAATAATAGAAACCAGTGCCATAAATTTCCTCGTAAGCTGTTCATACTGGCGAATGGCGATTGATTTCTTGGAGTCCAAGCTGGTGACTTGGAAAAAAGCAAATTAAAAGAAGCCATAAAGAGCGATTAACAAAAAGAAATCATATTTAAATAAATAAACGCCAGTGGTCGCAATCGGGTGGGTCACGTTTTATTGAAGCCCTTATGCATTGTTTTCAATAATTACACTTAATCTGGAATTAGATTTCAGACAATTATTTACATAGAACGTAGAGTAAATTTTTTATTTCTTTCGAAAATAAAAATTCATGTCTGTAATTTCATTTTCATGGTCTGGGCCCACTCAGGGAAATATGGGTGGGCCCCTTTTCTGACACACTTGGACCAAGGTTCGGTGGGAATTACAAAAAAAATGCCACGCTTCTTCCAGCTGTCACATGTTAAGGACCGTCAGAGTCCAAGTCAAGGGTGGTCTTGTCCCAAATGTGGGGCCCACCATCTGTTGTCCGGAAAGCGGCGCCAATCTCATGCTTTAACTGTAACCCTTTCATGATTCCCTGCCCTTCTCCATGTTTAACAACCCTATCCTCTCATCCTTTTCCTTTTCTTTTATAAATCTCCATAATCATTTTATTCAACAGTTTTCATTTTGCTTCTCACCCATATAACCCTTTCCTCTAAACACTCCTTTATTCAATATTCCATCACACAAAACCCACTTTAAATCTCACTTTATACCCCAGACCTTGTAGCTTAGTGACATTACCTAATCCTTAAACTAAAAAAAAATCATTGAATATTTTCAGTCAAGTTTAAATTTAATTAAAATTATAATAATTTTTTGATTGACACTTATTAAAATAATCTGAATTGAAGATTAATAAATGATTAGAACATTCAATATGTTGTGGGTATTAAACTTCACTCTTAGAGTGAATCATAGCAATCAGGTGGTCATCATGTTACAAATCATTGGTCCCAAAATGGTGGTCTCCTACACATGAATGCAGTATATCATATCCTTAAAGCATCCATCTTTACTTTTTTTTTTTAAATTTTTATTTTGGGGCATTGTCATTTCATTCTCAGTCAGCACTTTATTCCTTTCATCAGCAGCACAGGACATATACAAAGCGCAACAGTCCTTGGATTATCACATGGAGCATCTCCCTTCCAAACAAGTCCGTCTACAAATTCCAAATATAAATGCTCTCTCTCTCTGGTCCCTTTCTCTCCACTTTCTTTAGAGATTCAAAAACAACAAAAGAAATATTGCAATGGCAAGATTGTTAGCTACTCCAAGAAATGTCCACAAAAACATGCTTGTGTTGTGTCTTGGAATTTTATATATTTGCATGGGAATGTGGAACATTAAGAGTACAGAGCACTCTGTCTCTGGTGCTTATTTAAATTGATATTGTTTGGGATAATAAGAAAAGCAGCCAAGAGAAGCTTATGCCCAAAGCACACCATCCTTTTCCTTCCCCCCCCCCCACCCCGGGTCTCTCTCTCTCTCTCTCTCTCTCTCTCTCTCTCTCTCTCTCTCTCTGTCTGTGTGTACAAAGCAACCAAGCAAAGCATCTCTTCGTCTCACTCCTCCACATCCGTGTTGCTTTCGCTTGTAAGTTTTAACCTTTTCTTTGCTTACAGAGATTAGCTCCTACTTTTCCTTTATAGGCCTCATTAATCTACCATAAAACCTGTCGGTTGTATCTTTCTGTGCTTAAATCCACCCAAAGTTTGGAATCTCTACGTAATCTATAGGATGTTAATGTGGTCAAAATGGGTCATTCAGTTTTAAACTTTATCACTTTCTTTTTTCGTTCTTGCTGGCCTAAAAAATGCATGATAAACCCATGACCACTTTCCCATTCACCTAATCATCTCCTTCTCCTTCTCGCTCCATCGCTTAAATGGCTTCTTTCCTTTTCTGGCAACTCAGTTCCATTTGTTGAGAGGCATTAAGGAAGGCCTCTCATTACAAAAAATACGCACAACCATTTCAATTTGTTCATTCTTCAATCTATTGTTTTTCCTGACTGTTTTTGTTTCATTCTTTTTCCATTCTGCATTAATTTGGGGGAAGTGGGTACAAGACCAAGAAATCAGAAGTAACAAACGTCATGAGTTTTTTAACAGGTTCTCCCAAAAGTTCTTGGCAACCCATTTTGACTGCAGATACAACAACGAGAAGTTACTGGGCAAATTGGAAAGTTCTGGTTTGTGCCATATGGGTTTTAATCACAGCCGTGTCTTCTATATTTCTTATATGGAAATACGAGACCTTAAGAAACTCAAAAAGAGGTAACAGAGAAACCCAGCAACAAGAAGAAACATTAGGAATTTTGTACGAGGATGAAACATGGAGGCCATGTCTCAAAGGAGTTCACCCTGTCTGGTTGTTGGTCTTTAGAGTTTTCGCTTTCATTGTGCTTGTGGTTCTGCTCATCATCACTGCTGTTACAGACGGAGGAAGCGTTTTCTATTTTTACACTCAGTAAGCCATCTCGTTCCCTTTTGATTTCAATCGTCATCTCCAAATTTGGCTGCTTTTGATTGCGACATCGCATTTATTATACCACAACTTAAGCATCATCCTACGTTGTTTTATACGATAAATTTGGTTCTTAGTCGTCTCTTTCATGGCTTCTAATATCTCATTTTCTTTTCGGGGTTTCAAAACAGGTGGACATTTACTTCAATCACCATTTATTTTGGGGTAACTATTACTCAGTTGCTTTACATAATAGATGCAATTATTTGTATCTTAATATAAAAATCTCATTAAACACTCACATTGTTTGTTTCTTGTTATTGTAGCTGGGTTCTTTGCTGTCAATGCATGGATGTTACAGACATCATAAGAAAGCGAGTGGTGACAAAGTTGATAATGTTGATGGAGATGCAGAACAGGGCATTTATGATGTTCATGGACTTTCACAAACTTCCAATGGGTCTAACCACCAGAAAACCTTAAACACTCCAGTTGAAGATGTCGGTCGCCAACCTGCTGGCACTTGGGGCTACATCTTCCAAATAATTTTCCAGGTACATTTGCATAGCTCACCGGTTTACCTAAGCTTTTTTACCCTATAATTCTTCACATAGCAGAACATAACGAGTTTATATCTAAGTCCATTGTCCTCTTACCCATTATGCTATATGACTCTTTATCTTAGCTTTACCAAGTGGCTAATTTATTGATTATTTTTTCTTCACTTGTGAACAGATGAATGCCGGCGCTGTAATGCTTACAGATTGTGTGTTTTGGTTCATAATTGTTCCGTTTCTAACCATTAAAGATTACAACTTGAATTTTGTAAGTATCATTCATTTATGGCATTAAGCTATCTCTAATCTGTTTTCACTTCTAACTGTCTTTCTGAATAAATTTTAAATGGTTTGTTGAATTGTTCTGTGGCAGCTGATTATCAATATGCACAGTGTCAATGCTGTTTTCCTTCTCGGCGACACAGCTCTAAATTGCCTGGTATGTGTCTTCATGTGTTGATTCTATTTATTTGTCCACTTCCAACAAGTTCTTAACATGTTTCCTGTTATAAGAACTTGGAAAAAAAATATGAACACCTTATATTTTCAATCCAAAAATCAGATGACAAACCCTTGGTAAAAGAACTGCACTATTAAGTCTTCTTACGGAAACTTGTTTTTTCCCTCTCTTCAGCGATTCCCTTGGTTTCGAGTTGGATACTTTTGCATGTGGACAATCACATACGTGATTTTCCAGTGGATTCTTCATGCTTTTGTTAAGCTCTGGTAATAATCATCATAATAATTTTTCTTTGGCTTCATCATTGTGAAAACTTGTTACATCTGTATCATCAATTCCCTTTTCCTATTATAAAACAGGTGGCCATATCCATTTCTTGATTTATCATCTTCCTATGCTCCGCTCTGGTACGTAAATATATTTACCATTAGCCATCATATTCTGCTACTGTTTCTTGAGAAGCTTTGATATGATATTTACATGATGAATGTAATGGAGATGATTTACTGACCCTTTTTGTGTGGTCTGTACTCTGTAGGTACTGCTCTGTGGCATTACTTCATATTCCCTGCTATGGAATCTTCTTTTTGATCATAAAGCTGAAACACCATGTGTTGTCAACGCGGTTCCCTGACTCTTATCAATGTAGGAGATGACCTCTGAGTTCAGAAATAGGCTAGTTTTGATTTTCTGAAGAATCTCAATACGGTGGATAAAAGGAAGACGGTAGATTACAGTGTTCAGCAAATTGTTGGATTCATACATTGGACATGTATAAAGCAAAATATATAGCGCTTCTTATCTTCCTTTTGAAAGATTAGCTGTGTTGATCGAGCAAGCTTTACAGAGTCAATTTCCTCCATTATGCATGTAAGTAACTAGGCTTTTATTAGAAGAAAATTTGAGTTCTGGTTAAGCGATTTTAGAATTGCCAAATCGGTTCCAGGAAAAAATTTGTTTAATTTTATCATTTTTTTGAGATCGGACTCAGTCCGTCTTGATCGAAAGTTGAAATGCATGCATTTCGTGGCGAAGAAACTCACGAGTTCTATTCAATAAGTGAAAGAATACAGACATAAATCCCAAGAACGGGAAAGAACATACGAAAGAAAATTGAATAAGCATATATGTGTGTGTGTGTGTGTGTGTGTGTGTGTGTGTGTGTGTGTGTGTGTGTGTAATCATATCCGTGTTTATGTTACAAAGAATAAGAACAAAAAATTTGACCGATGACTACTCTTGACCATTGAAGTGCTTGATCAGAGCCAGAGTCCAGTTTCCTCTGTTTCACCAATCCCTCACTGGCCTTGCACCGGTGCTTATAAAGAGGTGAGCCCCACAAGAACATTTGAGAATCTTTCTGAAGCAAGGCCTGTGGAAAACTGACTGACAAATTGTACACCTTCCAATCTCGTCTTCCTGTTCAAATTTTGATTCGATCAGAGTAACTCCTTCCTTTAGAGAACAACTCCACTAAAATATATACAATACTTTGGACTTTTTGGTAAAAGATATGGAACCGCAGCTCCAAAAAGTGTTCCAATCTATTATGTTAGCATGGTGTGGATATATTGCAAGTAATATAACAAGCAAACATTTCTACAATGAACAAAACTAACTCGTTAGGAACATGGCATTCCTAGACCTCTTTCCAAAATTCGAATCCTACCAAAGACACTTTTTTATTTTAAAAGTTGTTTCTTTGGGTCTCCCTCTCCAGTATGACTGAATGTCGTAATCCAAATCCCTATTATTCGCTCCGCCAAAGGCAGTGGGTGCACATCTGGAAGTTGCCTTGCACACAAGCAACTAAAGGTAAGGGGTAAAGTTGGTGGGATCCAGTTACTTTCACACGCATCAAAACGTGTTATTCATGTAAAGGTTGCAGAAAAAGGCATGGAGGTTAAAATCGGAAACCTTTCTGCAAACTAGATTTCTGTAGTTACCACCGCCACCACCACAACAACAACAACCAGAAAGTTAGTTCAGCCTTATTTTAATACAATTCAAAGGAGCCTTTCAAAATTCTGTTTAGATCCTCTAAAGTAGTACACCATGCAATTTATAAACTAAACTGAAAGTCAGAAACTGATAATTTGCAATTTTTTCAATAGAAATACAAGCCATATATTTATTGAACAAAAGGTATCCAACATTTCCTTTCCGGCACAACTGGTATAATTCTGTTTTAGGATAAAAGGGTAACTTACTCTGCATGATAAATCAAAATCAACAACTCTTTCAATGAAACACATGCCCCGCATCCCCCCACCCCCACACAAAAAAAAAAAAAAAAAAATTATGATAAAGGTTACCAACAGATACACACCTGAAAAGGAAAAATCAGAGAACATGGGTTACAGCAATCTTGTCGGGCACTGCAGGGTACTCCAACATCGCAGCATATAATACAATGGTCGGTGATGTGTTTCAGGATTTTCCTTGACACTGCTTCCAATATGCCAGGAAGTGCTGCAATAACAGTCACCATAGATCAGGTATAATTAATCCAGCGAATGCTACACGTAGGCTTTAAAGTAAACCATGTATTAGCCCCACAATCCAAAAACAGGTAGAACAGGTAAATTTTCTACTGTAGAGAACACATGGAAGTGGACATTGGGGAAAAAGAGAAAAAAAACTTGCATTTACTGCCCAAGTAAGCAGTGAACTAAGGAAATAGAAACCAACCAGCAAAGGCTCCTTTGGAAAGATCAATCAAATCTCTCAGAGCAAAAAAGTCATTATTTTCTAGAAGATATCTCCGCACTCCAAGTACACTGCTGATAGACCTCCGGAATGGGCAGATAACAAATGGAAGCATGGTCCCTATCTTTTTCCTGACACTCATAACATGAAGCAAGGCTGGGACCTTTGACAAAAGGATGGGATTAACTGCAGTGACAGAAAGCATGGGCTGCACAAGAAAATCCATAAACAAATGTTACTTTGTTCATGACCCATAATACTGGATATTAGATGGCTATATAAAAAAAACTGGGGACAGTTAGAGTAACTCCCAGATGTACAAAAGTTAAAATGAGTAAGAAGCAAGCAGGTGCACCTATGCATTCATCGATCCACAGCCAAGTGACAAGCAAGTAAACTTCCATATCCAATCTAAGGTTAATGACTTCTTACTTTCAGTTGAAAAACTGGACTGAATAGTTTCAACTGGCTAACTAAAATAGTTGAGACTTGCAAAATGGTCAAAGACTCCAGGTTGATAAAATCAACAGGTTGACCAATGAACTGATGTTTTAATAGCCTAGAAGCAATTCATTCGGAGCCAACATTTCAAGCCAAGAGAATTTCATGTCCATTCTAGGTGATATCCTTAAAATGTAATAAATTTATTGCTCATACAAAAAAAAAATTTAATTTAATGTTCCGATTTCATTTTAAGTTATGCAAATATTTTTTGTCCAAGCCTGAAACTGGACAATAATTGGAACATGTAGTTAGGATTAACAAATAAAATCTAAAAAAGCACCACTGTTCACTATGACATTATAGAGGGGAAAAAATTCAGCATAACTTCTCAAACTCTGTCCAAATAAATGGAATACTTTCCATTTAACAATATAAGCAGAAGTGCATATCATCCTCGCACTTTAAATATTTTTGCATCCACATGGAGAAGGGAGAGAGAAGCAGATGCAATTTCTAGTTAGCTAATACACAGAACCTTCAGACATCAACATGAATCAAAGCCATAAAAAGGATTAAACAAAAAATGAGATATGTAAATGCTATTTTTAAGGTTACCTGGTCATTTATAGAATCAAGGCAAGACTTTGCCATTTGAGAAACTGGATAATGAGTAAAATCCCAATGATGCAAAACCCTTGCAGGCAAGATTGCGGTCTCATTTGTATGGCAAGAAGGACAGAACAATTTAGCAGTGAATTCACAAAGTCGAGGCTTGCCCCATCCAAATGTCTTTAAAAAATCCCAGATTGAAGTTGTTCCATCATCAAAATGCCTGTGGCATCCAGCACAACAGTTATGTTGCGCTGCCAACAGCTGTTCAATGGATTTGCATGGAGGAATTCCAACTATAAGTGGCATGGCTTTCCCTAAACTGGAGTTGTTGACACTTGTAAAGGAAGAGCCAGACATCAATGCACTTGGAGGGGACAAAAACCAAATTAATGCACTCGGAGGACTAGAAAAGAGCCTGCTGTGAAGAATGGATTGCAAACACTTCTGAAGGAGAATGCTTCTCTGTAAAATAGAGTCAGGAGATGCACTTCCAAATATCTTCATGGTTTCTTTTTCTGCAGCATACCACGGGGAAGGCAAATCCCAGTTATGCTCTGTGAATAAGGTTTTCATGCAGTGATAGAGAGTGAGGAAATCACGATATCGTCTTTCTATAATCCAATGCTCTTTGCCACTCCACACTTTTATTTTATACACAGTGTATTCCTTTATCCCCACCAATTTCTTGCTGAAAGAAACATCTCCCTTCTTCTGCCTTGTACCTACAACTTCAACCCTATCTAATCTTATTGAAGGTTGATTGGGCAGGCAAGCACCATCTCTACCAGAAGTGGAGGCTGTCAGCCCGCCATCCCTTAAAGGCTTAAACAATAGTGGTTCAAGTAATCTATTACCCTGACCAAGCCTAGACCCAGTAGAATCAATAGAATCTAGTAAAATTTCTTCCATTTCATGAACATCATCATACAATTCATGCCGCTCAAAATCCTTCATCTGCAATATATAATAGAATCATAAACACAAGAGATAAACCATCCATGGTGCATAATTATCCCACAACACAAGCAGATGTAATATAAGCAACTCTTAGTCCCCAAAATGATCAATATGCAAACACATATCAAACAATAGTATACAACTGCGGAACAATTACACAAATTTACAAAGTACAAAGACAAAACAGAAATGCATCAAGAAGGAAAGCGGCAACTTAAAACAAAAAATAATCAAGCAAGGCCGATTGAAGACAACCCAGTCCAATAATTTCAACAGAAACATGATCAAAACAGTGCATCACCAAAGTTGCGATCTGTCACTGATCTGTTAAGCAAAAATATCAAAAGTCTGGTATATGTACAATCAAAATGAGTCACTTCAAGCTATATCTTACAGGGCATCTTGACAATTTGTTTGGTTGATTGTTACAATCCTGGAAATATACAAATATCTGAAAATTTAATCCTCCACAAAAAACAAAAAAAAAATTATTGCGTTGTCTTCCAAAATAGTCTATTCAGTAACTAGGCATATGATATGTTCAATCCGGAGTTACAGGGGACATATCAAGTCCGCATTATTGTACGTATTAAGAAGAAGTAATTACTGACCTTTGATATCACAGGACTTTTCTTACAGAGATTTGGCGAGGTGGAAGAACTGTCAAATGTTTTCCTCATCTCACAATTTGAAGAAGGCAATATTGGTTCAAGGTTCTCAAATGATTCTCCTTTACTCATTTCAGAACCTTTACGGATGGAACGCTGGTCCAAATTATTGTCTAATTGGTTGGTCCCCTTAAAACCCGATGCACCTAGCATGGGCGAAGCAAGCACATCGTCGTTGACATCACGGTACAATTCTAATGCGATGGTGCTGTATTTTAAGTTCTGGTCAGTCTGGATATAATCGCTGCGAATCCCAGTTCGTGAAAACGACATTCTGCTCGACGCACCAGTGGATGAAAGCCTCTGATCCTTGCTCGTGATATCAATTTCATCTCTTAAACTAAGATTCTCCGCATCACTTTTATCATATTCCATAAAATCGTTAAAAACAGTAATCGTGCTACACACACTTGGGGTACCCAAGACCGAGTTCGCGCTACAATAACGCTCGAAATCGGACTCTCCGCATGCTGAATACAGTGAAGATGGAGAATAAACATCACCATCATTGAATGACGAAACCTGCAAGGCAGGGAGCGAATCGAAACAATCGAGAGAAACGTCTTCGCAGGCGGCCTTGCGCGTGCCCTCCCCATGGATCATTTGAAGCTCAATAAATCCTAAAAATCGAAGCTTTTAGAATCATTAACCAAAAGGAAGAAGGAACCAAATCTGGAATATAGCCCTGATGCGGTTCAATAAAAGTATCTGAGAAACAGACACAGAGCATCTTACCTGTCGGCGCCACGGACTCAGAACTCAGAGGACCGGGATTTCTATAGCGACGGATTCCAAGCTCGAAGTTACAAACAGTGAAAGCGGTTAAAAATTTCATTCCAGGAGGCGGGAGCTACCGACCTGTTTTGAGCGGAACAGAGTTGGCAAGCTCAGAGTCACAGAAAGATCGGACTTTATTTAGTGATGAGATTACTTGGCCACACCAGCGCGCACTTGCCTCGTTAGTGTTTTTTTTGCTTTTTTGACAAGAGAGCCTCATCAGTTTTTTATCCAGCTAAATGATGGAATATTCTATTCTAATTCCACTCACGTGAAGATTGAATTTTACTACTACTAGTTATACATTAAAAAAATCAATATACTAAAGTTTTTTTTATACAATGGTTTATTTTAGTGTTTGAATATTGATTTGTCCTAGTTTTATGTGTTTGAACAATGATTTGGCACTTTATTTCACTAATATTTTTTATTTAAGGTTATACTGGAACCATCGCTTCAAGTATATTTTCATATACGTCCACTAATATAAATTATTCTTTTATATACATATAGCATTATAAAATATTTGTTATGCATTTGTGCTGGACAAACAAAAGAAATTTAAGATTCTACTTGAAACTATTCTAGATGCATCTTATTAAATTTTAAATCAATTATCTCTTAAAACTTCATTCTATTTGATTATTTTTTTTATGAGCATTCGATAATTTAGATTTGATTCAATCGGAGTTTTATTAAAGTTAGACTAATTTGAATTCGTTGCAGGTCAACTAATTAAGGGTAAACAATTGATCATGGATGGTTTTATGTTTCTATGGATGTAATGAGAGATCGAACCTCCAACCGCACATGTATATTGTTAAGTGATGAATCGCCAAACGACTACTTCCTTTAAGGTTTATTTGGTTTGTTTTGAAGTGAGAGGAAAGTGATGATGTGGATGAGGGGTTATGCAATACCATTAAATTTGGTGATTTGAGTTTCAGGCATTTAAAGAGTATTTTAAAGGGATTTTCCCTTAAATAAATGATGAGAAAGCCCGGTTGTTTAGATCCTGCCCTGTCAAGAACCGGTTTGACAGCTCTAGATCTCTGCGTTTTTTGTTTTTTAAATCCGTTGATGCTCAGTCATTAAAAAAATAAAAATAATAAACAAGATCTATAGTTGCGCGGCATTTTTGTCCTCCTAAAACCCTAAACCCATTTGGCCGGGAAAATTACACTCAGAGCAACCCTTCAATGGCTAGTTCCACCGAAGCCGGCGTTGAAGCTCTCCATCGTCTGCAGGCGAAGGATCCAGTGCCGTGGCTCACACGAGATCCATCACTCTCTCAAACTGCTCGTGTCGCCTCACAGTATGTTTTCTCCTTTCTCAGACCCTTCTCCAAAAAATCGCCGTTGGATGAACTCCTGGTCGACGGGTTCGATGCGGAGCAGATATGGCAGCAAATTGACCTCCAATCACAGCCTTTGTTACCCACTCTTCGCCGGCGGTTGAAGCAGCTAGAGGAGAGTCCGGAAGAAATTTCCAGGATTAAAGCGGCTCTAGAAGGTAAACAGGAGGTGGAGGGGGGAGCGAAAGGGGAGTGGCACGAAGAAAGTGACGGGTTCGATGAGGAATTAGATGAATTTGATGACGACGACGAAGAAGGCGTAGAAGATGAAGGAAAAGACGGCGAGAAAAGAGGGAAAGCAGTGGCAGTGGATGAGGAGAATGAAGAGGAGGAGGAGGAAGGCCTTGAGAGCGAGGAAGAGGAAGGGGAAGGTGACTATGGAGGTATTCAAGATGATTTTCTGAAAATGAAGGACTTGGAGAAGTTCTTGGTGCAGGAGGAGAATAAGTTGGAGAGCGATGAAGCGGGACAGTTAAGGGAAGTTGATGATGACAGTGATGAGGTGAGACTGCTTCTGGCTTTTTTGGTTTAACTTTCCGTCACTGTGCTTCGCTCGATATTGTATCATACAGTGTGATCCCTGCATGCTTTAATCGGTTCGTCCTTCAACATGTTAGGTGTTCTCTTCGTTTTTCTTCTTTATCATTTACCTATATCTGTAAGATGCATGACGCGTTGTTTGGATTACCGTTATTTATGATTTTGGCTCATTCTTATTATTTTGTTATAGGCTGGTGAATTTGGGCTTGGCAATGATGACGATGATGAAGACGCAGAGCACTTTGAGTATTCAATGTTGGTGTTATTTTACCCTTCCACAAAAGGAAACCATTTTTCTATCTTCACTTGTTTTCGGCTCATTCTTATAATACGAAAGCTTAATCACACACACCCTATGCGTGCCCTTGTATTGACTAATGAGGCAACGGCTACAAACTAACTTACTATTAAATATAATTAGATGCAAAATGATATGCAACTAGCTGAGTCCACTCACCTAGGTTTTCAGCTATGCAACTCGTTGGAGCTTTTCTGTTATTGTATTCTTTATTCTGGATTCAATTATGTAACTCATATTTATTCTTGTCAGTTATGAAGATTTCTTTCGTGGGAAAAATGGGAGGAGATCCTGGCAAGAAAACCAAAGAGAGGAAAACAGAATAAAACTTAAAAAAAGGTTAACTCAGGGGTCTGAAGACTCTGATGAAGGTGACATGGAATTTGATGGACAAGTAAAACAAAAAGAAAGGTTAACTCAGGGGCCTGATGAAGATGAAATGGAACTTGATGGCCAAGTATATTTTATTTGTATTCTGTTGGGTTGATCCAAGAATGGCATTCAAGTTCTTATATTGACTTTCTTATTCATATAGAATCAAGAGGCCATTTCTACGCATGAAAAACAACTGCAAAATATCCAAGCGAAGATAGAGCAGATGGAGAAATCTAACTTGGAGCCAAAAACATGGACCATGCAGGGAGAGGTGATGTAGTTATCCCCCCACGCCCCGGGGGGGGGGGTGATTTTTCTTGGGTTGCGTTTGTAAGCCTTCATGCTTAATCTTTGGATATTTGATTTCTGACTCTGGCTTTTTGTAATAGGTGACTGCAACTAAGAGACCGTTGAACAGTGCTTTGGAAGTTGATCTTGATTATGAGCAAAATGCGAGACCAGCTGTTGTAATCACTGAGGAAGTTACAGCTTCAATTGAGGAGATGATCCAGCAAAGGATTTTTGAGGTAAATTGAAAGGATGAGTTGACATCAATTTGGACTTTCACTACAATGCCCCATTATTTTATTCAATGACGGGAGGCCTTTTAATGAATAGTCGTTTATCTTGCCTGCTTGCTGAGCTGACCTGGGCTCTGAGCCACTTATTACTGAGTTATACGTATGACTCTATGAGACTTAGACTTATATTATGTATGCTTTAAATACACTCCAGAGCAAGCATACATATTTGTTTTTTTTCTAACTTGTATTCATGTTGATTATAGGGACGTTATGATGATGTTCAAAGGGCTCCCAAATTGCCTTCAAAAGCACCTAGGGAAGTAAAAGAGTTGGTAGGCACTGTTTCCATAAAATATATAGAACATTGAGTTTAACTGCTTTCTAGCATTATTTGTAGCATATTAATCATCATTTTCTGTGATGAATTCAGGATGAGAATAAAAGCAAAAAGGGTCTTGCAGAAATTTATGAGGTATGTAATTTTTTTACTATATCATGCATTGCACATCTAAATCTAAATCCCCCACTAAAACCCCTTTTGTCTTTGCGTATGGTTTACCTAAAAATTCTTTTATTATAAAATTGTGTACAGGAAGAATATGTTCAGAAGACAGACCCTGCTTCTGCTCCTCTGACATTCAAAGATGAACAGAAAAAAGAGGTACATGTTTTAATTTTTTGCTTCAGTTTTGTATTTCTCATCTTTTTGGCTGTTTAAGTTTTGAAAATATGTCGAACTGTGTGCCATTTACTTGTGATCAGGCAAGCATGCTGTTCAAGAGACTCTGTTTGAAGCTGGATGCTCTTTCACATTTCAACTTTGCTCCAAAACCTGTACGACATTCAATTTAGTTCATGCAATGTTCCTTTCCCCCCTTTTGATTGGTGTCATGCACTTGAAAATTTATTTGTAGTCTTGCAATGTCTGCTTTGTACTGAACTGAACAGGTTATAGAGGACATGTCTATACAAGCTAATGTCCCTGCTCTGGCAATGGAAGAAGTAAAGAGCTATATCCCTTTCTTCTTAAACCTTCTTAGCTGAGCCTTATTTAAGCTGATGATTAATTCAAACTTTGACGCTTTCCATGTGTAGATTGCGCCAGTGGCTGTGTCAGATGCAGCTATGCTGGCTCCTGAGGAGGTCTTTGCTGGAAAGGGAAATATAAAGGAAGAAACAGAGCTTACAAAGGAAGATAGAAAAAGAAGGAGGGCAAATAAGAAAAGAAAATTTAAAGGTAAGATCAGCGAGGCTACCAGGAATCTGAGTGCTTCATAACCTGCATCTGCTGTTTTTTTTCAACACTTCACAATCATGCATGTTAATAGGTTTTACGATGTTGCATGCCATGTGGGGAAACTTTACATTTATTACATCCCCCCCCCCTTCTAACAACTTCTAGCAATCTTAATTACAGCTGAGGCAGTGAAAAAGATGGCAACGAAGGCGCGAGATAATGCAGCTCCGAGCCTAACTGATGGTAATTTCTTGATTTTATGACGTTAATACTTTGAGATTAAATAAAATCACTCTAATTTCGCTTTTTTTGTTCAAACATTTTATGGAAGTAAATATTTAATGGAACAATTTTATTTTATGACAACCAAAAGACCGGATCATTTGTTATATATAATTTTCGGATTTGAAATGCTGTAATCCTAGAAATGTGTTCGTTTGATCTCGCACATCATTTTAAGAGGGATTCCGTACAATTTTATCCACATAAATGCAGTGGGGGACTGCTGCTATC
Organism: Vachellia collinsii; assembly: GCA_006871305.1. Taxonomy (NCBI): domain Eukaryota; kingdom Viridiplantae; phylum Streptophyta; class Magnoliopsida; order Fabales; family Fabaceae; genus Vachellia; species Vachellia collinsii. The sequence goes on from QFDD01013106.1 coordinate 29,244, forward strand.
CCCAAAAAAAAAAGTAGTGGGCGTTTGCGATGTTAGTTTATAGTTATTTCTGAAATCTAGTTGAAAATGAGTAGCTTTTAACTGTGGATATTCCATAAAATTGCAGGCTAAGAACAATGAGATCTAGCATAAGATCTAATGACATAAGAATATTGTTCAAAGCAGTCCTAATCAACAGGAGTTGAAGAGGACTCCGTGGTAGGAGGACCCCGATGTCTTATGTTTTACTTGTGCTGCCTGTGTTAGATGTGAGGAAGTTTCTCCGTGGAATATCATACTTAAATTTAGTTCATAGGGTATACAGGTCTGCCCATTGCCACAGAAAGATGTGGTTGATCTATGACTTGGCTATGGATGTATCAAATTTTTCTTGTATTTCTCCACTGATTTATTAATATAGTCAAATTGAATGATGCATTTGTATAATACTTCCCCCTTTCGAAGGCACAAGAATGCAATTTATTTTGCTCCCTCTTATCTTCACTCCTTTGTTGGTTTACAATTCTGCAGGATTCCTTAAATTAGCCCTCTTACATGTAAACCTATATTAACTCTTTAATTAGGTCATATATTAAAGATTGGATGTACCTATAGAAGGAGTTTTCACCTAATACACTGCAGTAAATTCTCCAAAAGTAACTTTAAAACATTTCATTATGCTTTATTCGACTATATAATTTCAAGGGGTTTTCATTTCCTTTCACTTGGCATATTGTAAGAACATTACGCAAAACTGTTCAAACTCATCAAAAAGACAATCATATTGAGTATGTAGTTTTAAAATGCACATGAGGAGGCACTCTCTCTCTCTCTCTCTCTCGCTATATATATATCGATCCATCCATCCTTTAATAAAGGCAACATGCAATCAATGGAAATATAGAGAACTCAACATATTCAAGGCTTAATGTGTGAATATGGTATCTACAGGAGAACAAAATGCTGCTCCAAGTACAGATCCTAGTGGGCATTATACAGTGTTTAGTATTGCAGAAAATTCATGATATGCCTTCTAATTGGATGGATGCCGAAAGTGAGACGATATGTAAAAAAAAAAATTGCATCGAAGTTAAGTAGTCAACACACTGAGAACCATTTGTAAAATTAAAGGACCTATAATTATTTAAAAGAAAAAAAGGAAACCGGAGCAAGTATGCCAATCAATGACTGAATTAGCTTTTCTTCTGTTGTTCAATCTTTTTTTATTGGTAAATCACCATTATACTTGTAGTTCAGTTCATTGCTTACCTGTTAGCAAATCTCGAGGCTGTATATAAATATGGACTTCGTATTCTAGTGAACCGAATGTAAAAAGCTTCTGACAGCTAATATATATGTTGCACTTTAATCTTGTCGGATTCGCAAATCAAACTACTTTTCTCATAATCCCCACAAAAGCCTAACCTTTGACCAACAGAAATTCCAAAGCTACAAAGAAAAATGAACTTAGAAAACTAAAAATCCGCCCCCAGCAGCACAAAAAGCAAAAGAAAACCCAAAACAACTCAACACCACATGTGAATAAAGCTATAATCAAATAAATCATTTTTTCCCCTGCAACATCAAATGCACATCCATTACACTGCTTATCTCTTCAAGAAACTGTCATAAGCATTGTTGCAATCTCATTCCCTTCTTAATATATATATATATATATCTCTCTCTCTCACACACACACACACAACTATGCAAACGTTGTGTACAGCTCTGTTTCTCGTAATCTTTTCAACATATCTGATCCCACAAAGTTCTGCTCTCGCTAACTCATGCCGATCATACTGTGGAAACATAACCATAGATTACCCATTCGGGCTCCAATACGGGTGCGGGCACCCTGGATTTCGGGATCTTCTCTTCTGCATGAACGACATTCTAATGTTTCACGTAAGCTCTGGGCCGTACAGAGTTCTGGAAATAGACTACGCATACAAGTCTCTCACTCTTCACGAGCCTCACATGTCGACTTGTGACACCATTGTGCTCGGAGGCACCGGCAACGGCTTCTCGGTGGAGCCGTGGCGGGAGGCCTACATGAATCCGATCGCCGACAACGTCTTCATGCTCATAGGTTGCTCAGCTGAGTCACCTCTGTTCCAAGGTTTCCCAGAGAAGCACTTGCCCTGTCGAAACGTTTCGGGAATGGGCTGTGAGGAGTACTACGGATGCCCGGCATGGGATCGGGTGGGACACAAACGGTTCGGGTCTACATATTTTGGGTCAGGCCCACCGGCATGTTGTGCCGTACCATTCGAGGCGATTAAGGCCATTAATCTGACCAGGCTTCAGTGTGAAGGGTATAGCAGTGCTTACAATCTAGCACCGTTGAGACTGGATGGGCCGGGCGGGTGGTCATATGGGATCCGAGTGAAGTATTCTGTGCAGGGAAACGACGATGAGTTTTGTGGAGCATGTGCGGCCACGGGTGGCACTTGCGGGTATGGTTCAGATGGGATTAGGCAAGTGTGTATGTGTGGGAACTCCAATTCAACCTCCAATTGTGATTCAGGTCAGTAAGTGAACCCAAAGCTTACTTTGGTTTCTGAATTCAACGTTGATAAAAGCTTTGGCAGTGAGAGATTTTTCTTTTGCGGCAAATTTCCAGGAGAAGCATCTACAGTGACAAGGCCTAAGTTGTCAACAATGGTTGGAGGTATTTTACTTGGTTATACCCTCTTACGAGAAAATCACTATAAGGTTCTTTTCAAATGCAATTAGTGAAAAGTTCTTCAACAAGTAATTAGCATGAATTTAATGTCATTTTTTTGCGCTGGATTTTTTCATTGTATATTATCCCACTTGTTGTGAGATCTTTCAGTAATTATATTTTTTTCCCTTGAGTTGCCACCTTGTAATATTTTCCCTTTAGACATGGGAGTATAATTGTCATTTTTTAACTTATATGCAGGATTATTGACATATATACTAGTGTGGCTGACAAGCAATCAGATTTGATTAGTGTCATATGAGGCAACCAACAAAAATCTGACTCATGAATCCCATATCTGTACATGTCATATTTTTTGTTTGGCACATCCACATACGCTATGAAAGTATGTTCTTGTGTCAGTCGTTCCTAATTTTTCATGGTAGTTGGCTCATGTTGAGTTTTGATGTGTTTCTGTACTTGCTATTCCCAGTGATGGACTTAAAAATGCCAGGCAAGATATTTGTCACACAGAATCTAATTTGAGAAATGATTCCTGTTGAGAGAGTAGTCCTGGATTATTACTACTTGAACAAGCCATGACACAAATGGCACACTCATATACAGCAAGAGAACAACCATGACCTTGTTAAGAGGATTTAAGAATTTCCCAAGGCAGCATCATCCTCTTTAGATTTCTGCAATTATTGAGCAATGAATGAAATCAGCAACTTGTGACTACTTGGAAAGAAGTGAATTCAGGTCCAGAATTTACTCACATTTGATATATCTTTCCACAAGTTGAGAGTTTTTAGGGCCTTCCCTGATTGCTGTGCTTGACGAGCCACTGACACGCCCTCTGCTAGGCTCCTCACCAAGCCGCTCACCATAAGAGCTGCTGCTGCATTCAGAATCTAGCCATTTTTTTTTTGGTACAGAAGAAACAAATGGATATTAAGAGACAAGTACATAAACATTTGGAATAACTAATCTTGTACAGTTCAAGGTCAGGCTCTCCCCATCACTTATGTGGTGTCATACTCTCAGAGAAGCTAAGATGCTTACCAAAGCATCAGCGATTGGCCCCCTCTCTCCAGCTAGGACATGCTTCAGAATCTCGGCATTGTAATTTGGATCACTGCCTTTCAGGCTCTCGAGGTTGCACTGAGGAATGCCGAAATCCACTGTTCCAAGAAACAATCTGAGGTAAAGAGTGAATTCAAATGTGCTTACCTGATGAAAAACTGGTAGATGGCTGATTCAATTGCCAGTAAGCTGCATAATTTGCTTCATAACAGGAGATTTTAAAACAGTAAGTATTTTATCTATCATGTACTTCTTACATGGATCAAATGAGAACTCGTCAATTTTTTCTGAAGAGACATCAAGTACCAGCCCAGGTCCTGCAAGTAATGCAGAAGAAAATGTTAGAAATCCCAGTCAAATCCAAAGTAGATGCCTATCTATATCTTCCACCAGATAAACAATATCAAGAAATGCAACAAAAGCAAGAGATCTTACCAAGAGGACTCATCTCATCCAAACCCTCAGAGTGCACAACCAGAGCTCTTTTCATGCCAAATCTTTGTAGTGCTTTAGCCATTTTGATGACCTTTCAAAAGAAAAACAGAGATTTTCTTAGCAATGGTGTATATCGAAAAGAAAAAGAAAAGAAACTCCAGAAATCACATCCCAGTGACTTCTAGAGCATATCAAAAACTGCTTTATAGTTATAGTTGCTAAAAAATCCGTAAGAACTTAAGCATTGTAAAACCAGTTCAAGATCTCAACAGGTTTCTACTCCAACTTTCCCTACTATATGTTATATTCAATTAGGTTCCACATGACCTTCATTAAAAACACAAGCTATTTTAGGTTACAATTTTCAGCTAGTCCTGACTCCTATCACACGATCAACCTAGACCAATAACTTGATCACTTGATTATAGAGTAACCGATCATTCATATGCATAGAATCTACTTCTATCTAGCAAGATTATTGCTCACAGATTGTGAAAGAAACAGGAGGCCAAAATCCAAAGCCACAGATCATTTTATTTCCACATCTATGTCTATGAATACTATCCTTAGCTAAAATTTTCAATTTGATGATTAGGTTTCAGCGCCAAAGATTTCATAGAGAGGAACCTACCAAGCCTTCATTAAATACTCCAATAACTGCAAAAGGCACCCGTGCTGGATTTAACATGGGACCCAATACATTGAATGCAGTTTTTACATTTAGCCTTTTTCTAACAGGACAAACAATCTTCATAGCTGGGTGGTATTTCGGAGACATCATAAAACCAATTCCTGCTTCTTTCACACACCTTGTTACCCCCTGATCTCCTTCGCAAAAGGGCAGTAAAAACCAGATTAGTATACGCATTAAAAAAAATCAATAACAGTTTCTCTTTAATACATACTATTAAATGAGTAAAGATATAAGCTTAAAATACTCTCTCTCCCACTCTTAACCCATCCCCATCTTGAAATGGAAATATGGAATGACTCCTTCATCTACCTAAAAGTTTGGAGTTATTTCACCAAAGAAGGAAATCTGGAATATTCTTCCTGAAACCATGGAGAAGTGAAATATGCATACTTTGTCTGTTTCATGAAAGTTGAGAAAGCAACATATCTGCCACAATTATATTCTATTGCTGGCCAGAAGCAACATTATCAAGATGTGGAAAGTGACCTTTCATTTGATAATGACAACGAACACAGTCTTGACATGTCTCTTAATAACACAATCAACTTATATCTTTAGTAAATATCTTCCACATCACAAATAGGGTTTAGGCACTAACCTGAGGATCTAAGTCAATAGCCACTCCCAGTGCTTCTAATACATCAGCACTTCCACATGCAGAAGAACTTGAGCGGTTTCCTTGCTGCAACACGAAAACCGTTCAATCAAAATTTGATACTCAAAACGATGCAACAACATCAGCAATTGCTATCATCATATTCTGATTATTGTATTTTAGTGAGTCAATATATTCAAGAGAATGCATATTCACCTTAGCAACTTCGGCACCACAGGCTGCAGCAAGTATTGAAGCCCCCGTTGATATGTTCACAGTGTTAGCTCCATCACCTCCAGTTCCAACAATGTCTACAGCATCAACCAAACCTTCTACCCTCCTGGCACGTTTCATCATTGCTCTCGCCAGTCCCACTATCTAAAAATCCCAGAACTATTCATTAGCTGCTTCAGCTTCACAATTAGTTTATAAATGAGGCAATAAGAAGAGAAACCAACGTAGGAAAGCGAAGAGAATAAAGCAGCAAACTTACTTCTTCGAAAGTTTCTCCTTTGGCTCTCAGGAGCACAAGAAAGGCGCTGATCAGAGCTTCATCAGCTTCATTCAATAAGAATTCAAGAGATGCTTCGGCTTCGGCTTCCGTTAAATCAACACGACTCATCAACGACATGATCAGCTGAAGAAAATTATATCGATTACAGGTAAATAATGAAGCAGAAAAATATCTACTACACTACAAGGGAAGACATAAATAGGGAGAACAATGCTCAACCTCGTGGACCGAATTGATCGGTGTGCGTGCATTGTAAGCGGCAATGGCGAGGCTACTTCGCTTGATGATTGGAGCGAATGAAAAGCTTAGGGCTTTTATGGTGGGAGAGAGAAGTCGATGAGTAGAGGATGAGAGAAAAACTTTTTTTGAAAAAGGAGATAGAGCTCTTGCCATTGCCATAACTAAGGTGCTTTTGTTCAACACTGTTCCGCTTAAAGCTTCTGTTAAGCTGACTATTTGCGAGCATAAAGCTGAATAACTACATAACAGTATTCAAATTTGCAGTTTCAGTTCTTTCTTTCATTTGTTGCATATTTTGGGTCGAACAAACTGGTCCAATAGAGAATCAAATTACACAACTCAAAAACCAGTCAACTTGAAACCGCAAGGATGGCAGGATGCGACGTTGAGAAGATATGGATTTTGGGCGCAAACGAATTCTGACTTTATAATATTTTACATAGGCCCCCGTTTGTTTAAACAAGCACTCATTCAATGTGGTTGTTTAGAGTCGGTGATGGCACATGCATCGTTGAAAAATGGGCAGATTGATCTTATCTGGAAGCCATATTAAAAAGAAAAGAAAAGGAGAAGAGTGTTAATTAAAAGATGGGTCCTCCTCGTGTCCTGGTTTTCTTCAGAACATTCATGAAATGTTGTCGTTATTCCTGATATGAATGTGGACGCTGCATCTCACGAAACTTGAAAGGATACTAATTTACACTACTTAATTGAAATTAAACATTTATATGGTTACAATGAGATCAAATTTAACAAATGATTCCATATTTTGCAAACGAATGTTTCAATGCCTTAATTTTTACTATGTTCCTTAACATTGCTCTCTGATTCGAGATAACCGTAATATCTATCACAATAAACTAGTTACGTGAAAAGACGAAGAAGAAAGTTCAACAACTAATCAAATCACACATGAACTACAATCAACCAGCATTCAGAGCTTCAAATGCCGAGGAACCCGGCCACATCTACTTTGTGATTTTAGTATCTCTTTCGCAAAATCTTGATTGCCTGTTAACAGAAGCCCATCTAATACTCGATTAAAAGTAAATTTCCGAGGCAAGAAGCCTCCATCAATCATTTCCATCAACAACTTCCCAGCTACTACTAAATCACCTGACTTCTTCCTCACAAACAAGTCACTGATCAGAATGTTGTATGTGTCAAGATTGGGCAAGCATGACATCTTCCTCATCTTCTCTAACATCTCTAAACCCTTCTCAATCTCCCCAATATCACAGAAGTATCGTATCATGACATTATAAGTCTGAACATTTGGCTCACAGTCATCTTCCTCCTCCATTCTCACCATAAACTCCATGGCCCTTTCCATATCACCTGTATGACACAAGCCTCTGATAATTACATTGTACGTAACTGAATTAGGCACATAACCCTTTCTCACCATCTCTTCAAATACCAATATAGCATTATCCACACTATCCTTCTTACATAAAACTTGGATCAAAGCATTGTATGTTGCTACTGAAGGAAGGACACCTTCCCTAACCATCTGATCGAAAACCTTCCTAGCTTTCTGGATTTCACCCATAACACCAAACCCATGAACCATGGTGGTATAGGTCACAACATCAATATCACATTTCCTCTTCTTCATTTCAGAGAAGAAATCCCAGGCTTCCTTCAGTTGACCAGTCCTGAAATATCCTTTAAGCAATATATTATACGTAGTTAAAGATGGAGTCAATCCCCTTTCTACCATCTCCTTCATAACCTCCAATGCCTTGGGCGTTCGCTTAATCAAGCACCAGCCGTTAACAATTATGTTATAACTGATACTGTCAGCCTTAAATCTACCTCTGAAAACTTTGAACAAATCGTGAGCCATCTCTACTCGTTTGGACTTGCACAACACATCAAGAATCGTGTTAAAAGAATTCAAATCCTGACGACAACCATGTTTATGCATTGACAAGAAAATCTTTACAGCTCTATCGGCTTTACCGGCAGCGACATACCTCTCTGTAATAATCGCGAAAGTTCGAGGAGTTGGTCCGACGCGGTAAGCTCGCATACGAGCAACCAAGGTCCAAACAGACTTGTAGTCACGCATTCGCGCAGCAATGTCAACGGCGTAATCAAAGGATGATGACGGATGAGTATAGGTTGGGTGGCGTTCAAGGTACTTGAAAAATTGCAGTGCTTTGGGTCCATGGTTCCATAGGCGTTTGAGGACCTTGTCCACTAGGTTTGGATTCCATTGGAAAGTTGTTCTTTGTAGTGTTTCAGACAGGGATTGCGTATCTGATTCGAGAATGAGTTTGGCAACTGTGAAGTCCTCCTCCTCCACCTGCGGCGGCGTTGCCGGTGATGCCCTAACTACGGTGGTAGTGAGAGAGTGACAAGTAGGTAAAAATAGTTGCTTTAATGGGTGAAGAAGGCGAAATGGGTTCCAAAGCTTCAACATCACTTCTACACCTTCACCTGCTACTCCTACGAAATATGTTCATCCAATCTTAGATGATGCAACGCCAAAAACAAGCATCGCGGTGGAATCTGACTCTATGGGGGTCATTGAACTCTTACAATCTGAAGTTAATTCTTCTTGTGCCGATCATGCGCTCAGCTCAAAAGCGAAGACGATGATGCAGGCTACTTGGCCAAGGATTAGCGGGGAAAACAATTTTTGGGTGGCCGAAAGCCATCAATTCAATTTTTGAAGTTACATTCTTTTCTTCATGAAACTACGAAATTTTGCACAATTTTTTTTATGATCAAGATTTTAGCCGAAGTTTAAATTCTGTGTGAGATTTATTTACAAAATTCATTAAATGACCTGTTATAATGCTTCTGTACAATCAATTTACTAGAGGAGAAATGGATTGTCTAACTAACTTCAATTCACTTAAAATCAAGAAATTAATTGAAATGATTTGTCTAGCAGAAACATGCGTTTAATATAATGTATTCAAAGACATTAGAGAAAGCTGATGACGTTTTTTTGATGTGTTTTTGAGCGTTTTACACATATAACTGATACAGACATAAATATATCATAACCTTTCATAGTTTCATTTGGATGCAAAAATGGCTTCCAAGTCTTTGTATAACCCGCTTGGTTTTGACTTGTAATCAGAAGATGAGTTCATAGAAGAGCTCCCACTCCTTTTACTAGTTCCCCATATCCCACTCCATCTTGTAGTACTAGTAGAGGGATCATTTGCACTTCCTTCTTTTGCAAAGCTAGCCTTTGCAAGCTCTCTCAGTTGTTTCAGCCATGGTTTATTATCAGTTGAACCTGAACTTCTACCGCCTAAGCTCTTGAATCTGTCATCTGAGAAAGCAATATCCCTTGTTTCTTCATTCCGACCATGATTTTTAGGGAACCTACTTTCCAAGCTCTTTATGCATCTCTGAGGAATCAAATAAAGGAGAAACCCAATGGAAGCTATTTTCAGACCTCTCAAGAATGACTTCTCATCAGGGTCTAGCAGCCTTGTTTGTCTGTATAAAGCATACCACTCATTCATGATATGTGCCAAAAACCCCACTAGGAACAGAATGAGCATGAAGATTCCAAATTTAGTCTCAGTTCCAAGAGAAAAATCCTTGTTTGAGAGTGCTAAGAAGGTAGCAAACAGAGCAACTTCACAGGAGAGTGAGATAATCTCAACCAACTGAACTTTTTTCTTTATGAATGGCTTCTTTAGCACAACGAAGAAGAGCTGAAATGCAGAAATGGAGAGTATGATAGTTGTTGGAGTTTTGGAAGACTCAGGCTTGTTATAAACACCTGCCAGAATACCAAACGAAACCCGTCTAATACATTCAAGAAGCACGTAGTATATTCTGAGAATCCCAAAAAGCTTTTGAATGAAAGGTGCTTCTGCATCTTCTGTTTCATCCTCTGAGGCTATGATGCGATCACCTTGACTCTGAGGATGCCCACCAGCAATCTGTGAAAGCATGTACTTTGGAGGGCCTCTTAGATCTTCAAATAGAGGGCCAAAGATGGTTAAACGAACAGAGTTTGGTAGTTCTTTCCAAGTCCATTGGCCTCTTTTACCTGGACCTAGTGTTACCCGGACAAGCTCTTGATACCAGTGAAATTTCTGGAGTTCTTGATGGACTTCCTTGTACTGAAGTAGTTTCCCAAGAGTAATTCCAACAGAGAGGAACAAGAACAAGGCTAGAAGCACAATCGACACGAAAACTAACAACAAAATGCCAACCACCATTCCTGATGAACTTCCTGCTAAAGCCAGACAAATAAGAAAAGTTGGAATAGACCATGCTAATTATAATAGATGTTACGTTATCATTTGAGGCTGACTCAAGTGAAGTATATTTTTTCTGGCATAGAATATCATCATATCATAACAAATAATTAGAAAATGACCAATATCATTTAGGTTACCTCTTACCTCTTACAAGAGCTGTAGAGGCCTTGCAAATGCCGGGAAGTGCAAGAAATAGAAGGAAAATCTCAAATCTTGGGAAAGTAAGTGCCCCATATTTCTTTGGCTTTTCAGAATTTCTCTTTCTGAATTTCAAAATGAGTAGGAGAAAAACATGTAGAATCATCAAACCGCCGGATATCACAACTAACCAAAACATGCTTCTGGAGAATTCTGGCCACCTATAATAGAGGGCAAAAAGAAAAAGGAAAAAGGGCAACCAAATCCTTCAGATAACTTATTATAAAATAAGCCTAGCTCAAGCATCTGAACTTTGAATCTATGAATAACTTTAACAATTATACTTTGAAACCATAATATGCATCTTGATTTATTTTGTACAATGTATGAAATTCAAGTAACTCACCTACTGGAATGTTGTGAATCTGAAATAAACTCAGCTTTTGGTTGCACATTTGGGTTCTGCAGATATGTGATGTTATCAATTAGACTGTCCTTTTTTTCACGAACACAAAAATGTAAATAAAATGTACGCTACAATAATCTGACCTCAAAATATAACTGATACTCTGAAGAAGTGAGAGGTGATCCATATACTGAAGCAGAATTACTCAAATTATCCAGTAACTTCATGATTGGAATCTTTGTGGGAACTTTGGAGACAAAAGGATTAGAACTCCCAAAAGGACTAGAACCTACCAAGAGCAGGTGCATATTTTTTGTTTCCCATGGGACCAATAAATACGGTATGGTCCATTGCAGATTCTTGGCAAATTCATAAAATTCAATAGGCAGTTTAGCTGATAACCATTTAGATAGTGCGAAAATCTGAATGTAGCAAATAATTCTCTGCATGTGTAGCAAAAATTGGATTGATCAGGGTTGTATCCTCTTCATAGACATGAATTTGTTAGGGTTTGGAAATTATATAGATATGATGAAACAGGCATTCAAAAATTGAAACAAAAGATCTCAATATATTAACCATTTCAGACCATAAGAAATTAAGATGAAGCATTGTAGTAGATTATTCTAGCATCTTTCCTTCATTTCAAATGAAACATAATACATAAACATGTGATTGAAGACTACTTGATGGATTAATGGTAAATAATGAACAACGCATGGTTCAGGTAAGTTAAGTATCTCACAAAAAGACTCCTTGCTGGATCAACGGTCAAGAAAGAAGATGGTCTTGAAAAGGCACCAAAATATTGAAGGCTAGCTGTAGAGATGGTAAGCAGCCCAGCAGCAAGAGATGTCAACACAAAAGAAGCAGTTGCGAATGTAGAAATCACTAAAGAAATCAGAGGACTGGAGTCTGCATAATTCAACATATTTATGTTTGTTATTGATGTTAAATAAAAAAAAAAACTCTTCATTCAGAAGATGCACCAGATTAATTATGGTCATCAGGTAGAAGAAAAGTAACTAGAAAGTCAAAAAAATGAATCTTACAGTGCCTCACTTGCAGAACATTGGATGCTAGATTTTTGTTCCCAGCAATGTCATGAGTTACATTCTCGGGAACATTGATACACATTACATTGTCATATGCTTGTATCTCAATAACGTATATGCTTCTACTAATTTCATGGAAGCTGGACAAAGATATTGTTATGAGAAAGGATAAGTTATAAATTCACATTGTCATTTTTATACAGTTAAGAATTTGTGTAAGATTGCAACAATGTGCAGCTAGAAAATACTTGCCTTCTCAAACTCCCTCCTGTCAATGATATGCAGGAGGAATTGAAGCCAAAAACAGGCTTTACGAACTTGATCAATATCTGGACATTGTGTTCTTGTGTCCTCATGCTATATGTGCTCAAGTTTACTGAAGGCCTCATGGAATCTGAATTCTCGTGTGGTTGTCCCAGAGGTAGAAGAGAAGGAAAGAAAGTTTAGAAATTAAAAAAAATATTTATGGATGAATTTATTTTACATAAAATTTAATGGTGGAAGATAGTGTACCATAAAGGAAAGTAACCGGTGCAACTGGAGCAACTGGAATCCCTTGCCTGCTAATTATTGATGTTGAATTAAAGTTCACTGAGATTATTCCGTTTGAGGATATACTAGTTATCTGAGATGGGGATAGGCAGCCAGAAAGAAAACAGGTGTAAGGAGAATAGGAACAAATAAGTATTAATTATGTCATTGTAGCATATCAACTCCATGAAAAAACCAACCAAGAATCCAAATCTCCGGTTTCCACGAGTTTTCCCACTAGTTGGAAGAAGTGAACCCTGATTTATGCTGAGATGTTTTCCGATTTCTGTAGAGGAATTTAGAATTGGTTCTGAGAAGTACACAAACACCTTCAGCTTATCATAGTCATTAGTTGCCAATACTGTTCTAGTTTCACTGTTAAGTTGAAGTAGCATTTCTGGTACACGAGTCCTCAAGTTGACATAGTCCCATCTTCTATCTGCCGAAAATGTCCATCAGAGAAGGAAAGTTTCTAAACATTATTCATTCAGGAAAAATAAGTCTCTCTGATAAGAAGAAAACAGTGCAAATTTTCTCAGCTAGTGTTGTTCTAGGTTGAAATCCTGATCCTCTAATGATATCTCATTTTAAATTAACAGGAAAGCATATCCATTAATAATCACAGGAAAGATATATCAAGAAGTAGTCAAATTATAAGACAATAAGACATTATAAAATGTTTAACACTCACCAAAGTGCACATAAACACTTGAATTCGGTGTTCTTGTAAAACTGTTGCCAGCTATGTCAGTACAGAAATTTTTATCCATTACAAGGATTGCCCGTCCATATTGAACTGTGGATGACAAACTTATGAGAAGAGAATACTTCAGGTTGGGCTGCACAACGGTAAAGGAAGATGGTATAACCTGGCCCGCGCCATAGACCAGAAGCTGCAGAGAGATATAACAGCAATCTGTTAAAAATTGATCCAGTATCATGTTACACAATGCTACTTCTACATATAACCACATCACATTAGTTTATACACTTCAATCCTTTGATTTGTTATCTCGGCCCAAAAATGTAGATTGAATATATAATTTGGCAAGAAGCTATAGCATGACATGACTTTTAGGTTGTATATACAACATAGGAAGGGCATATAACAGAAGAGAAAACATGAACAGACAGTCACCTACTTACAATGCAAGCATTTACAGAAATACACCCGAAGCCTCTTCCACCTATACAGGGTTCACTGAAAGTTATATCAACTGAAACATTTGAAGCGCTTGTGAAAGATGTTGAGGGTGTAACATATGCTGTTGGAGGAACTGTATCTGGAAGAGAGAGGGAGAGAGAATGCTTTTAGATTGGTATCAAAAGACTGGAAAAGCTACGTGAGTCTCAATTCACCCAAAGAGATAGTTGGAGTAACGTTTCCTCTTTTCCTCATTTTCATGACATTATAAATTTGGTCTTCTTTGTGATGAACCAAAAGATAGTTATGGCATCTGAAATAGGGAAAACTAATTGTTCCCTAGTTGTAGCATTGATTGTTAAAACATGCTTGTATGTTGTATACCCAATTTATGGTATATGATTAGTAGAAGCCGATGCTCATAAATGAGAACTAATAAATAGCTAGCTGAAGGTAAAAGGGATAGCTTCCTAACCGACGGTCCAATTATAGCTAGTACAGCCAAGTCCTTGAGGCCCATTGGCGCACACCTCAAAACTATGATTTCCATCCTTCAAGCCTGAGTAGATAACTCTTCTTGCTTTACAAACTGATGTGATTCCATCATCAAGCTGCATACACAACATACTTTGAATACCCAGAAAATTCTTCCGAACCCAAAATTTTGGAATGGTTACACCAACTAAAAGAGTATGTGAAAACTGAAGTTTTTATATATGTGTCTTTGCATGCACATATATTTATATATACAATGGATCTTTTGAATTTTCATAAAGGCCAAGAAATACAAAAGAACTTGGATGGAAAAGCACAAACCTTGCAAGTGAAAGAACAGTTTGTGCACGTGCTGCCGCCACCAGAATCCAGAGCTTCAAAAGCAAATGTAGCTGAGTTTAAGTGAGAGAATGCATGGGGAGCCCTCAAGAATTTCACAGAGACCTCTGAACTACCACATTTTGATGTGGAACTCAGAAGCAAAAATATCCAACAGAGGATACCGACGCGCATGATTCTAAGCACACCCATCTTTTAAGTATACTTCAAATTGAAGTTTGAAATATGAAGCAGTTGGAACTTATGAGCAAGAGAGAAACATTTTCTTGATATTGTGTAAGTAGTGTTTGAACTTTAAGAGGATGGAGAAGGAATGGAGCTTTGCAGCATATGAGAGAGAAAGAGAGAAATATGAAGAATTAATGGAGTAATGGAAGTGCCTTAAACGATGGTTTGAGTGAGTTTGCTGCTCACTGGAAGATGATGATTCGGCTAAGGATAAATGGCATGAAAGTGAGTGTGGAAAATTTGTCTTTTTCCTGGCCTTGGCGTTTAAATTGAGAAAGAGAAGCACCTTCACACATAAGTTAAGAGAGAACTCACGGGTAATTTTGCTATTGATCATGGAGATGAAAAAAAAAAAGTACAGAAAGAAGAACTTCTACTGTTTCTGTCGCCAATAATTTGAACTTTATACTAGGATATATACTTGAGAGTCTTATTCCTTTTAATTTTTATCCGTTTTTTCCCTCTTCGATTGTCTCATTTTAAATATATTTACTTGATCTAAGCCCTCTCTGTGTTTATAGTATGCATATAGAGACACGTGAAAAGAGGAGAAACTAACAAAATGGAGACAAAAAAGGGGAGTGGACCCTGGAGAAATTTCATTATCACTCAGATGCAGACAAAAAACAGAGACCTTGCAAGAAGATGAACCTCACAAATGTTATCTCCCATCCCAACGGGAACCCTTTTCTGTATTATTCTCGTCACACAATTCTTCATTCACCATTCTTACACTTGATTGCTTCAATTTGAGAGATTCTTAACCTAGGGTTCTGTAATAAATGAATAAGACGAAGGTGTACAGAGAATTATGGTACGACCGAAAGCTAAAGTTCTGTATGTGTGGATGAATCAATGAAGTGGATACTGGAATTATATATAAAGGGAACGAGAGATGGGTGGCACCTGGCATCAACATTTTTGCCATATGAATATTTCACTGTCTGGACAAAGCATACAAATGAAGCATATAATGGCAGGAGAAGATAAGATAACAAAACAAGGAAGCTGGTGAAAGGATGGTTGGACCACATTGAGACTTAGGCCTAATTCACAGATCATTCTTCACCTTTCATTTCATATCTACGAGAGAACAATCATTCATTGAGCTGCTTAATTATTACTACTGTTATTTCATGCATTTTAGGATATATCAACTTCACGTTCTGAAGCTGCACTTAAGACAATAGTAATACCCCCTCCGATGCGGCGATATATACGTAACATTTTTCACATCGGATTCGTCCTATATATGTGAGTAATAATTTATCTCTATGAATTTGATACAATTTCCCCATTTTTACACATAACATCTTTTTTTTTTTATCTCTTTTCTCATGTATTTCCTCTCTCACTTCATATATTTTACACATTTGTCGTTTGAAGTTAATTTTAATCTATGTAATTTGATTAGTGGTTGCTTATATATACTTCCTCTGGTTCACAATATAAATCGATCACTTCCACTAACTTATTATAATTAATAAATGGTAGTTAATTCATTAAATTTGTTGTAAATTTAAAACAATTTCAACTTTACCCTTATTAAATGTGGTTTTTGAAGAGGGAGAAAAATGTAATAGGCTACATTTAAGCATTAATTACAATAGTAAAATTGATAAATATGCATTAATTATTCTCCAAATGATTTATATTGTGAACTAAAATATTATTCTAGAAGCGACTTATATTGTTAATTGGAAAGAATAATCCCTCTATCATCTATTTTATAATATTTTGATACCAATTCTTACGAACAAACTAATGATAATTAACTCATTAAATCTATCTTAAATTAATAAAATTGTTCAATTTTATCTCTATTAATGAGGTTTTGAAAGAGAGAAAGGATACAATGAGTCACGTTTAAATATTAATGATACAGACAACATTAACAAATGAGTATTAATGACTCTTCAGAAACTATATTAACTTAATATTATTAAGGATTCAAAAATTCTTCTAGAAGAAACTTTATAAAGAGGACAAGAGGTAGGGGGACTTGAAGAAGTAGTTTTTCTTTTTTTAAGTATAGTTATCTTCATACTAAAGATGTCTAGATTCAAGAAAAAAATTATTTTTATTTCTCTCTCTCTCTTCCCCTTTATTAATGACTCTTCAGAAACTATATTAACTTAATATTATTAAGCATCCAAAAATTCTTCTAGAAGATACTTTATAAAAAGGACAAGAGGTAGGCGGACTTGAAGTAGGTTTTTTTTTTTTAAAGTATAGTTATCTTCATATTAAAGATGTCTAGATTAAAAAAAAAAAACTATTTTGTTCCCCCACCCCACCCCCAAAAAAAAGTTCTGGTTTCTGTAGGATCCCATAGTGCGTAGTACAATTAAATACTTCCCTGGGGTCCGATTATGAAGCTGGCCCAGAACAGGAGCCCAATTTATTCTTCCGTGCTCCATGTACGTTTTCTTAATATTTTTTTTTTTTGCCACCGTTTTTAATATTTATATTCAGCCCTTTATGAGAAAGTCTCGTTGCAATATCCATGAAGAGGTGTCCACGTTGGTTAGGTTATGTTTAGCAATCATTTCTAAAAAACACTTTTATATAAATTAAAGTAAAATTTTTTCACATACTTATATCAGATTGTGTGAAATTATTTTTTAAAAGCTGTCCCCCATACACACACATATATATATATATAATAAAGGTACAGATTGGGTTACTGTTTATTCTCTCTCTGCCATGTACTGTTTATTCCCTCAGCGAATGATAAAACCATTACACTGTAGAAGGTACGTACGGTTGTTAGATCGACGGTGAAGATTCATCTTCCTCCAACCTCAAAGTTCTTTGCATTATGTCAACCGACAACTCTTCTTTGGGTTACCAGCGGCAAAATGCCTTTTATGGCTGATCGAACGGTTAGAAGGTCGTCTCTAAACGACCTGACACGTGGATTTGATCTAAATGGTTCGGGTATTTCTGTCTACTTTATGTTCCTTTTCTTCCACTGTGCCACTATTTATTATTAATTCTTATTCTTAATATAAAGTTATTGATTTTTGTCGGGGATTGAGAAAAATAAATACACTATTTTAAAATATTTATATGTATAATTAATTTATATATTAGTTTATAAGTTAGATAAATTAATTTAGAGAAAAACAATAAATGTAAATATCTTTAAGTAGCATATTTAGTTTTATTAATATTCAAATAAAAGTCAACTAACTCTTATATTACATCTGATCTTTAATATAAAAACTTGTTAATTTTTGTTGGGGAGGTTAACGAAGATGTATATACTATACTTAAAATTATTTATATTTATTGTTTCTCTTTAAATTAATTTGTTCGACATATAAATTAATATATATAATAATTATATATATAAATAAATGTTTTTACGTAGTGTATTTAAATTCCTTAATTTATTCAACAAAAATCAATTGTCTTTTATATTAAAAATTAAAGATTTTTTTTTTTTTGTTGTTTTGCGGGTGGTAGCAAAAATGGTGTCTTAGATTGTAACTTTAAGCTCCAAGCTGTTACATGTACTTGGCATACAACATCCAATTTAGTGGCTTGTGCGGCTCAAAGTTTTTTTTTTTGGTTGCTGCTCAAAGTTGCTTGTATAGTTCATAATTTGTAGAGTCTGTATTTTTTTTTCTTGGGGAAATTTTTTCAGACCGATGGGATTAAAAAAACTGAGTTTAACTTTCTAGTCTGCTTTACTGATAAAGACCACCTGAAGGATCACTGCAAAAAGTTCCTTCACCTGGGATTGCCCACTAATTGCTCTCTTGTGGAGACAACATGTACCAACGCATTGGCATGGAAAATTTTTTAGCGAGCAGAACCGAGCTGTGTGGTTACTCTGGTGTTTGAAGCAGAGGTTCCTGATTGAAGGGGAGGAATTTAGACGTTGGTTTGTTGTTTTATGTAGGCACGTGTGGTTGGCTCGCAATGAACTTGTATTTAACCGAAAAGCCTTGAATACCCTGGAGCTGCTGGCACGAACGCGTGCGATATTAGCTTCGGGCATACACAACTTGATGGAAAGAAGTGGACCGCAAAAGCCGAACCATTTGTGGAAACCCCCACCTCCAGGCACAATCAAAATAAATACAGATGGGTCACGTCGTTTAGATGGGAGATGCACCTGTGGGGGACTACTACGTGATGTAGGTGGAGAGGTGCTTGCATGCTTCATGTATTCGATAGGATATGGCACAGTGATAGTTGCAGAGACCTGGGGGGTTTTATGAGGGCTTAAGATCGCAGCAGACTATGGATTCCGTCGGATAATCATTGAAACGGACTGCAATGAGTTGTCGCAACTACTGCAATCCCCTATCCCCTATTCTTATCCTGACTATGATTTAATGCACGAGGTACAAACGATGATGGATAGGGATTGGGATGTTGAGATACTGCTTTGTAGCAGGGAAGCCAACATGGCAGCTGATGGGTTAGCACGAGAAGTTTGGGAGATGGCAGTTGATTTGTTGATTCTTCCTTACCCGCTTGGAAAAGTCGCAGAGCTCACGATAAGAGACTAGGAGCTTATGGCTCTACGGGTGGATCCTTAGTTGTTGATGTTTATATCCTCTTACTATCAAAAAAAAAAAAAAAAAGTTCCTTCACCTGCGCTATCACGTCTTTGGCCTAATCATATTTAAGTTTTCTTTCTTTTTCTTTTTAGAAAAATAAGGGTATTTCCAATATATTTTAAACTTAGAAAATAATCCTTTTCAAAACTTAGAGTTTAAAGGCTTTTAACTTCTTCCAACAAGAGGGGAAGAGTTGCTCACCATTTAAACCAACAACTTTCTTATAAATAAGAGTTCATAGGTTCATTGATCTTATTATTAATTTTAACAATGGTTTGAACTTTTATTTTTGTAAAATATTTAGGAGATGTTTTTCTTA
The DNA here is from genome assembly GCA_006871305.1 of Vachellia collinsii. Lineage (NCBI taxonomy): Eukaryota > Viridiplantae > Streptophyta > Magnoliopsida > Fabales > Fabaceae > Vachellia > Vachellia collinsii. Next base: position 48,925 of record QFDD01013106.1, read on the forward strand.
TATTAATGTAATGATAATACAATTTGTATTAGAGGTGTGATGTGTTTTGTAAAAAATAAATATTCGGTGCCTTTCATGCAAAAACAAGAAAGGAGAAACTTATATCCTGATATATTCAAATATCTGGTTTCTGATAAGGAAATGTCATATGTATCTTCTAAACACAATCATTAACAGTGTTAGTCTCTCTTCCATCCTATTTCATCTCCATTCATCACTGCGAATCGAAGGACAACACTCCACCACAAAAGCTTGATAGTACTTTTACTGGAGCCGTAGACGTCATTGGTTGCTTTGGTGTTACTACCGGCGGCCCTCAGAAAACTTTTGTATGGGCAAGCTGCTGAGTGGAGGAGACAAATTAAACACTGAACATGGGAGTTTTTCAAATTTTCCCTCTCTTGACGCGGTGGTTAAAACGACAAGAAGGTGCTTAGAAAGCTCCGATATGGATTGAGACGCTGATTTCATATCTCTATTCCCTTCTTCTTGCTTAGCTTGTTTTGATCTCTTGGGCGTTAGAGACGTGTCTTTGATACAGTTCCTTCGAGTGGGAGAGGAGGGCAAGCAAAGCTGGATTGAGGCTTTTAGAAATTAGAGGCTGTTGAAGCGCAAAAATTGATAGAGGAAGCAAAAGTGGCTGTTGATCTTGTCACTACCTTTTGATAATGTTAGTTTTTAAGTAAATGCGTGTAAAAATATATAATATATTCACTTGAAATAAATGGTGAATGACACGAGTGAGCAGCAATAGACAATGGAATCGTTGGGAAGTGGATAAGGAAGATGAATGAAGACTGAGCAGCTTGGTGCAGTCAAAACAGAGATGCAGCAGAGGAGAGGAAGGGGGGGATTAAAGTGTGAATTACGCCATTAACGATTATATGTGAAAAGGATATAGATGGCACTAATATGGATGTAAATTTTCTCCGAAAAATAATTGGAAGAATTACTAAAATTTAATACAGGGAGGGGCAAACTCTTGTCAACAAAGAAGCAAAAAATGTATGATTTATTTCGTTAAGTAAAATTAATAGTATTAACATTAAAAGATTTAAAATGTATTTTTTAAATTTATACAATCAAATTAAATTTTGATGGAAACTTAAATTATTAAATATATACTCTTTAGTTAATGTCATAATATTAAATGTGAGTCTACAAATGATTACATTGCTTTTATGTAATAGATGTTTTGAACAATTTTTTTATTTTAATAGATATAAAATTAAAAAAAAATCTATTTGTTGCTGCCTATACTTTTCTTCAATTTTCAATTTAGTATCTATGTGTTTTTTTATCTAAATTAAATGTTTTAATTATACTTTGTTAATAGTGTTAACTCTTGCAAAGGGGTTAATTGTGTTAACAGATACAAAAGTTAATGATAATAAAAAAAAGTAAAATCAATAAATTAATTAAGAGAAAAACATATAGTACCAAATTGAAAATTGAAGAAAAGTATAGACACTAAAAAATTAGTTTTTCCAATTTAAAATAAAAGATATCATAAATGATCATCTTCTTTTTTTTTTGTGATAATCATACATGACCATTTTTATAAAAGTTCATCGTTAAAAAATTGCAGATTAAAGTTACCAAATCTAATATTTCACCAATGGGAGAAGTTTGAGTCTTTTGACAGTATCCGAATCATAACAACCGCCGGTTTTTGTGGCGGGAAAAGAAATCGACCTTCGGTTCTTTGAGTCTTGAGATTCAGGTGCGCAAAGAGGAAGAATATTAATAGACTGTCAAGTCTCCAGCTTTCACAATCCAAACAAGTATCAAATTCATAATTCACTACCCTCTATCGCTTTCAACTAACTATCAGAATTGTCTTGCCGCCATATGGCATAGCCATATCAGTCATGTCTCCGTCCTGGAACTTCTATCAGACATTAGGCCACCGTCCTCCCGCCGACGAACTTAAAGAGGGTCTGTCTCTTTCAGAAAAATTCTTCATATTTCGAATCGTTCGAGTTTCAAGATTCTAAAGAATTCGGGCCTTTTTTCCCTTTCTTTTGATTATTTCCCTCGCATACACTTGGATTTTTGTTCTGTTGACTGTTGGGGCTTTCTTTTAGAGGATATCATAACAACGATTCAGTTTGAGAAGCGTGGTAATTATCTAGCCATTGGAGATCAAGGAGGACGTGTGGTGATATTTGAAAGAGATGATAGAAGGATTGTGAGTATTATTTTCCTTTTACAATCTCAAACTACTATATCTTCTTTCCATTGCTTCGATTGCATTTGAATTTAAACCACCTTTTTCTATGTTATCGATTTCTTATGCTTTAAATCAGGAGCCGTTATACCGTAGAAAATTGTTGGAGGAGTTGGATTCCGATCCTGCACAACGTCCTAAATTTCGGTTTAAGTCAGAATTCCAGAGTCATGAGGCTGAAGTACGCTCATCTTTTCGTTCTACGCTGTGGGGTAGAGGAAGCATTTCTCGGGTCCCTCTGTGTTTAACTGACTTCAATTTTTTTTTCCCGTTATTCTCGTGTAGATTAATCGCTTCAGTAATGTGGAAGTCAAGGAGAGGATTAAGAAAGTAAGCTGGTGCGTTGCACAGAATGGATTGCTGCTTATTCTCTCAGCAAATAATAAAACAATTAAATTATGGACGGTACGGGGTTGTTAGATTGATTTTGAAGATTCATTTCACCCTAACACAGAGCTCTCTGCATTATTATGCAACTGATAACTCATCAAAGAACATTTGGGCTACTGCGATGAAGAGCCAGACTAAGCCGGCGCCAACAAATCTAAATAATCTCTTTTATTAGTCCTTGCTACATGACTTTTGTCATAGTCACAGAGTGTCTCTGTTAGTTAATTCTGCTCCACATAACTGTTCTAACTGTTTTTTCTTTCCGTTTTCCTCTGTTTCTTTGGTAGCAGATTAAGGAACGTAAAACAGTAAAAATTGACCAAGCGGTTCCTCATGGACCTCATCGATTTTTTAGCTCAGAAAATGTTCTAATGTCACGAAAGAGTTTCACAAGTGGGCAAGAATCCCTGTCTTCTGATAATGGATATCATTTGGAGTGGACAGAGAACCTATCTCGGGAGGATCCACCATCTCAAGACATTGATGTTGATGATGATGAGGTCGGTTCTTTCTGGACTAAAGAGTTTCTCTGTTTGTCATTGTTTTTCTTCCAGAAAGCAGCATTTCTTGGCATATACGAGATCGCTCATCAATATGTTTTGAAATTAGATTGAAGGTAAAGACAACAACTTCTATGCGAAATGCCAAAAGGTGTATACTCAAGATCACAGCTTAAATATTAACTCCATTTCAAATAATAGGTACAGTTCGCTCGTCATTCAAGTATTTCCTGGTTCAAGGGGAAAATAGAACTATGCTGTCCTTTTTATACCATTATTGTGTAATTACCTGGCTTCTTGATCCCTGTGCAGTGATGCTGAGACATTTATCTCAGCAGATCAATTTAGAATCAATTTATGGAATCTTGAGGTCAGTGATCGGAATTTCAATATCATCGACATGACGCCGTCGAAAATGGAGGATACTTTTGGTAACTTTGTCATCCTCGGTTTCTTGCATATTGTAGTTCATGTTTAGTCATATTTTTATTATTAGTTTATTACGATCCAATGTATCCTGAATTCATCTCAATATTTCAGTTGAACAAGTTCAAATAGTTGTCCTACATGTCGGCTTTATGCCCAAAAGTGGGTGTTTTGCTAATTATGTAACTGAATAGTAAAAAATTCATTGACAGAGATGATAACAACAGCTGAATTCCATCCAGTACACTGCAACTTGCTAGCATATGGCACCTCACTTGGTGTTATTCGTATATCTGACTTGAGACAGGCAGCAAGATGTGACCGTAGTGCTACACTGTATGTTGCATATATCTTACTTGCCCCTGATTGCTAGGATTTGTTTCTTTACATTGATCTGTCATGCCTTTGTTGTGATATGTATAGTGCTCATTCAGCTTTGATTATACAGATTTCTTGATCGATCACTCATCCACATGAAATCTCCTTTTGAGGAAGTGGCTGCATGCATCTCTGATGTGAAATTTCTAGCTGATGGCCTTGGTGGTCAACAGCTTATAAGTCGTGATTACATGCATATGAAGGTCTTTCTCCTAGAATCGTAATCTAGTAACTTCACTTGAATCACTAGTGCCCTCTTTGAAAAATATGTTACGTTTATGTATGATGTTTTTACTAGATTTGGTAAGGCTTCTGAATTCATGGCTCTCCGATATAATTTAGTTAAAATTTCTTAAAAGTTCACTTCTGAGATTGGGAAGGTTTAATTGAAGGCACATGCTTTTAACCTCTGTAAGTGAACTATGGTGATCGAGAGTATAGATGATGCACAACTGTAAAAATTCAACATGCACGGGTTTCTTTTAGCATTATTCTCCTGCCTTCCTTTTAATGCATTAGGCATTTAACAATGTGCTTTCATTTCTTGTTCTAGTTCTGGGACATGCGCATGGCTTCTCGTCCAGTTGCAACATTTGCAATTCATGAGCACCTGCGTCCTAGAGTAAGAGGCTCTTCTAACAGTAATGACTGTATTATATACATTAACATATAAGTGTTTTTGCACTCATTATATATATATATATATATCTCATCATATACATATACGTGAGTTTGCCCACGGTTGACAACTGCTTTTGTTTGGTGAAGCTAGCCGAGTTATACAGCACGGACCACATATTCGATCAATTTGACTGCTGTTTTGGCGGAGATGGACTTAGTTTTGCAACTGGTTCTTACGGGTCTGTCCATTTGAAATAATGCAAATTTTAATCTTCGTGGTTGTCGTGAATAACTAACTAGCTAGCTTGTACGTGTCTGTCCTAATCTTTGTATCTGCCAACTTCTCAGTAATCGCTTGAAGATATACTCCATCGGGAATGGAAGTGTGGAAGACATCAAACTGGATATAGTTGGAAATCTTGACAGGTAAATGCTAATGTGTTTGTATATATAGATGTATATATGAATCAATGACTTATTTCTTATTAGTGTTATTATTTTTCTAAGCAGTTGTAGGATGCCTGTTCTACCTAAGGGGACGATTAGAAGGTGGCCCATAATAAACAGCGTGAGAGGGTTTGACGAAGGTGGTTGGAATTTGCCCCCCTGTTTAACTATTCTGGTGAGTGTTTTATGATGTTGAGGGGTTTTGTGTTTTGCAGGTGGAGGCATAGACGATGACTTCGACTGTAACATAAACTCCAAGCTGTTGCGTGTAGCCTGGCATCCAACATCCAATTTAGTGGCTGGTGCGACTCAAAGTAGCTTGATATTGTATCATGTGTAGTTCGTAGTGTCTATTTTCTGTAGGATTGTAGAAAATATTGAGAATGGAATTGATTGCTGCGGAGAAGATTTATTCCGGTTGACCATATACTGAATCATTATTCTGACAAATGATGAGAGTTTGAGATGACCAAATTACAAATCTGTAAGATTACCGGCTTCCTCAACCAAAATTGTAACTATCGACTACTGCGAAGGAATGAACAGTTGTATACGATTCAAAAGAAGTGACCTTTTTTCTCTTTAAATAAGGAGTATTTTGAATGAAAAGCTAAGAGAAATGTTAGATTGCAAGAACCATTTTTTTTTTTTTTGGTTACCAAAATAAATGCATCACGCATTCAATATGCTAAGTATTTTTCCTACTCCATAATACCCATGTTAATCACAAAAATTACACAGAAAGAAGCGTAAGGGGCGCCCAATTTGAAGAGCACCTGAGTACGAAAGAACACGGTTTGGAGTTTGGACAGCAGGGAACGAGTGAAGCGTAAGTGGTCCACAAGCACCGAACTACGTACATGGAATTTCCTTCCATGAATAGTAAATAGTTAAAATATACAGATTCAGCAAAACCAAATAAATAATTAGTAAATAGAAGGAGATCCATAATAATAGGTACCCACTTGGGCAAGTTGCAGAATTGTCTAACGTTTGGGGCAGCAAAGCCAGCAGGGCATGGCCTGCCCGTTGCCCGATGGAAGCCCTAGAACGCAGGCAGTTGTCGTCTTTATAAGCACCCCTCATTCATTCTCGCCTGCTGTCATCTTTCTCTCCATTTTCACTCGTCTTCTTTCTCATTTGAGTTTTGCTTCTTCGTTCATGATTAAGTAAGTTTATATGTAGAGTTAGGTCAAAATCTTGAGTACGTTTTAGTATTTGTATTTAGGGTTGGTGCAAAAAACTTCCATCCGCATGCGACAAGTTCGGTGGGCATGGCGGCCATATTTTGCACAGATCGACTTCGAGTCTTGAAGCACATACATATTTTTGCTTGTGTTTTAAGCTGCTTGTTCATATAAACTCCAAGAGGTTCGTGTTTTATCATTAGCCTCTTTGCTGTGGCAAGCGCACACTCATTTTCTTCTTAACGACTAACTTCTGGTTCTTTCCTGGGATTTTGCTTTCCCTTCGACGAGCTTTGATGGTTATCGGAGCTCGTACGCACCTAACCATGTAGTTGGACGTTGAACGGTAAACTTACCAAAAAGGGCTTCGTCCTTTTCATCAATAAGAGGTGGATAGGATTGGGCTTTTGGGCTCAGCCACGGTTGAAAATGACCTGGCCAAGTGAACGAGTATATTCCAAAATGTACTGTTAGTATGCTCATTACAATGTCCCACCACGACGATTTAGCCCCTAGGGTTAGTAAATACAACGTCAACATAAATTATGTGAATTATAATACAAACATAAATTATTTTTATAACGTGATTTATCATTTATAAAATATGTATTAAAAAAAGTTTTATTTTAAATTAACGTGAATATGATTTTCTAATCTTAATACAAATAAGATCTGAATAATGATACAAAAATTTGTTTTCACAATAACTCACTCAATATCTTAGGTGAATTTCTCCGTCAGTATCTTCTCTACTGTATTTTTTTCTGCCCCAATCTTTGAAGGCCGATATATAGCATTGTAAAGTGTCTCTCACGTAACATTTGAAAAGAGCTTCCTTTGTACAAAAAAGTAAAAATAAAAAATAAAATTCGCTTGCTCAACATGACCCTAATTAAAGAAGTGACAACCAACAAACCTTCAATTCGAATTAGTCCGTACCTGATAATAAAATTAAGAAAAAGTGTCGGATATTGAATTATCAATGGTCATAAAAAGAAAAAAGAAGCGACAGTGAATTGCATCCAAATTTTTTTTTTTAAAAAAAAAAGTGAAAAGGGATATGAGAATGGATCCTTCAGAAGGTGGCGGGGGAACGAGATTCCACGTGACAACTCCATGGGACGACGGGTCGGATTGAACTTGCTTGCCTTGGGTTGGAAAAATGACACTAAAACAAACCAATGACTTTATAATATGCTTGTTACCTAAAAAAAAACTTTATAATGTGCTCCTAGATATTAAATAATAATAATAACACGAGCGATAGGTTTGAGATTAAAAGCTTCAAAATCTAAAAACACATCATTCCTACGCAGTATTAAGAAAAAAAAAATTAAAATTTGGGAGCGGCATAGTGTCAGTCCCCCTCTCCCATGTTTGTATATTATAAAAGAAAAAGAAATATTTTATCATAATATAAACAAAAATGGAGCCTTAGCATTAGTGGCACCTAGATGTTGCCGCATGAGTTTCATATGTGTATAAATCGAAATATTTTGTGAAACGTTTTTAATTAATTTAAATTAAATGAATTAAAATTTACTGCATTCTATCATTAATATAATAACCAGTTTATTTTTTACTTTTAGAAAAAAGGAAAAAAATTGATTAACTGATATATTTATTATTTTTCTCTAAATTAATTTATCTGATTTATAGATTGATTTCATTTGTAAGAGATTCTGCCCGGCTGGCTCATAACCCAATACCCAGACCAATGCCCACAATCTAATCTCAATTTTCCATGCTCCAATAATTACGCAATATGTAATTATTAAAATTACAATAAAATCAACTGTGATTGATTTTAATAGAAAAGGTTAGTCTCTTACATCGTGATAAACTAAGATTTATATCTTTATTGGAAGGTTCTCCATATTCAGTATTTAATAGTACCTCAAATAAATTACATTCAATATGAGATACATATGTCTAGCAGAAAAAGTTACAATAAGATATTTTTTATTAAAAATAATAATTAAATCAAAACACCTTTATAATATTTAGAAGGTTGGATTAACAAGTAATATGCATGATAACTTTTGAACATAATGTAACTCATTTTACATTCTTAATACGAGGTAGATGACTAATTTGTGAATATTAGGAAAATTGGTTAAGTTAATCAAGCATCATAAAGTGATTTAAATATCTTATATTTACACCATTATGCTTATGCAATTGGAGAAAAGAGTAGAATGTGATATGTGAATGTGAGAGAAGATTTTGATTTTGAAAGAATTTTAATGTAACTTCTCCAAATTTTAGATTCTTAAATATCCTTTCTAATACATATAAAGCCTCAGTAAAAAATTATTGATAATCAATATGGGTAACATGTCTTTTGTAAGTGGTGAAAATGCCTCAATTTAGCATATAATTATAAATGGAAGAAAAAAAGATTTACACAAATTTTGTGAAAAAAGTAGTATAAGAAATTTCAGTTGCATACAAGAGTGCATCATCATAACATTCAATTACAAGAATTCTAATTATAAATCATATAACTGCTGACGATCATATCCACATTTGTTAAAGAGCGTCTTAGTCTAAATAAATCTATTCTTAATTTTTTATTGTCTGAATTTTTCGTTTGCCTTGGTTTAAGCCTGTTCAATACTATTTGATTGTTTTTCGCCTAAGTTCACTTTATATTTTTCAAAATTAAACCCTTATTGTGGCTAAAAAGAATCACATCCTTTTTTATTCAACATTTTTGACCTTTCGTTCCTCAAATAAACCTCAGAACTCAAAAGTTATCACCAACCAAAATGTTTAATCAAACTGTATAATATTGAAATCAATATCCATCACTAGCCTGTTTGAATGACTGCTTCTGTACATTCAATTGAGATTTCGCAAGCTGCAAATTTAGAAGCCAAACAAGTGCTGTATAGAGCCTTAAAGGACATCCTTTGTTAATTATGAAAAGAAAGCTATGCGAGGCAGAGAGAGACAGAGCTGGAAAAATATATAACAAACAAATAAATAGAAAACCTTCTCAAACCATGGAATTTTCCTTTGCTTCTGCATGCATTTTAAGATTGAAAACACAAGCCGTTGTTGATTCGGGACTCTGCTTATCTGGTGAAGGACTAAACCCAAAAGTGTTCATATTCCAATACTCTCCATTTCTCGTTTTCTTATCCCTACAGATCCATCTAGCCTCCTCTTTCTTTCTCTCACCCATGCCTCCATCAGCACTTGAAATCGCAACTTTCCTCCAGTTACACCAAATTCTCACCATAATATACAATAACACTAAGCATATCAAAGTAGAAGTAAAGACAATGGCCACTATGATTGCAGCCACTGCTCTGTTAGACAGCACCACTTGATCTTGCCCCTTAGATCCTGAGCACGATACCAATGGTGGGCCACACAAGTGATCATTGGTCATGAAGGAGCTTAGTGGGAACTCTGAGAATGTTGAAGGAATCTGACCTTGGAGATGGTTATATGAGATGTTCAGCACGTGCAGGCTTGTTAGTTTCCCCAGAGAAGGAGGAACTTGCCCATGAAGATTATTAAAAGAAAGATTGAGTCTTTCTAGCTTCATGAGGTTTCCCAGTGATGATGGGATTTTCCCAGACAAGAGGTTTTTGCTCAAGTCCAATATCACTTGGAGTTCTGTAAGTCCTCCTAGCTCATCTGGTATATCGCCTCTGAAGAGGTTTTCTGAGAGCCTGAGCTCATATAACTTCTTGCATTGCTGAATGGAAGAAGGAATGAGGCCTGAGAAGTGATTGCTCTGCAAGTTAAGGACATTGAGGGAAGTAAGATTTCCCATCTCTTGTGGTATTTCACCAGAGAGATTGTTGTGATGAAGAGAAAGCTTCAGCAATTTTGAACAGTTTCCAAGCTCGGAAGGTACGCTACCATGGAGGTCATTGAATGAGAGATCAAGCTCGCCAAGTTCTTGCAGACTTCCCAACCAAGAAGGCATTTGCCCTTTCAATCTGTTGTTATTAAGCAGAAAGTGTTGTATCTTTTTACAGTTTGACAGTTGAGGTGCCACCTCTCCTGTCAAACTGTTAAAAGACAAATCAAGGAAGTTGAGCTCTTTGAGCTGACCAAATTCCGATGGAATGCTTCCTGTGAGTTGGTTATATGCAAGTCTTAGACGGCTGAGATTTCTTGACATGGCTAAGCTAGAAGGGATGGGACCTGAGAAGCTATTGTTAGTCAAATCCAAAGCATTCAGAGAATGTGAACCAGTGAGAGGAAGGATAGTTCCGGTGAACCGGTTATGAGAAAAATTTATGATTTTGAGGTTTTTGAGAAGAAAGAGTGACTCTGGAAGTGGTCCTTCAAAAGAGTTATTGTAAAGAGTAATGGTTCTAAGTTCTGAAAGGTAGCTAAATGTGGGTGGTATGGAACCAGACAATTTATTATCTGCTAAAGCCAATAACTGAAGACTTTTACAGTATCCCATACTTGGAGGTATAGGACCCCACAAGTCATTCTGCCTCAGATGAAGCAGAACCAAGTCCTTGAGCTTACCTATGGTCTCTGGAATGGGCCCAGAGAAAAAGTTCCCAAAGAAGTCAATTTCCCATAAGTTTGTGCAGTTTGTTAGCTCTCTGGGTATTGGACCAGACATCTGGTTATCATAAAGGTATATGGTTTTCAACCTCTGAAGCCTTCCAAACTCCACCGGGATTTTTCCTGTAAACATGTTGTGAAACAAGAAGAGGCCCTCCAAGGTACTAATATTTCCAATTTCCGGAGGTAGAGATCCCTTGAAGCTGTTGTTGTTGAGAGCAAGATCTGTGAGGTTCTGCAGTTTGTCCAAGGTTGTTGGAAGTTCACCTTCGAAGCTGTTATCAGAAAGGTCCAATTGTTGAAGTGACGAGCAACTGAGTAACTCCAAGGGGAACTTACCAGAAAGTTCATTCCTAGCTAAGAAAAGTAGCTCAAGTCTGGAACCACTGAAGCAGAAGTTGGCTGGAATATTACCTGTCAAAAAATTATCAGACAGAACCAGAGTTTGGAGACTCTTCAATTCGGTGTTAAAGAGGTTTATTGGTCCAGAAATGTTGTTTTTGGACAGGTCTAGCTTCTGAAGCTGAGTTAAACTGTTAATTTCTGAAGGAACTTCCCCGCTTAGTTTGTTTCCTAGCAAATTCAGGTATTTCAAGTTGGAGAGATGGCTCAAGCTAGAGGGAATTGACCCAGAGAGACTATTATTGGCTAGGTTCAGAATTTGCAATGATACAAGGGACCCCAGAGAAGAAGGTATGTCTCCTTCAAGAAAGTTATTTGATGCTGCAAAATTTTGCAGCTTTTCACAGCCTTGAATTTCTTTGGGTATGTGGCCCCCTAGACTGTTCATCTGCAAATCAAGAGAAACTAGATTCTTCAAGCTTCCAATCTCAGTGGGTACGCTTCCATTAAAATAACAGAAAGCGAAACCCAACTCTTTCAACTCTTTCAAGTTACCGATACTTGGTGTGATTTCACCTGTCAACAAGTTGTCTCCTATTCTGAGAACCTCCAACTTCTTCAAATTACCCATCTCTGCAGGAATGGCGCCGGATAGATAATTCGAAAATAGTCGAAGTATTCTTAGATTCTGTAGCAACCCAATCTCAGAAGGAATAGAACCAGTGAGGGAATTAGAAGACAAATCGAGTGTTTGAAGAGAAGTGAGGTGGCTGAGCTCAATTGGCATGGAACCAGATATTCCTGAACCAGACAAGTTCAGGCCTATAACATGAGACTGATCAAGTGAACATGTTACTCCATACCAGCTACACATAGGAACCATTGGAGACCAATCTTTGAGAGCTCCTAATGGATCAACCAATTGTGATTTCATTTTAAGAAGCCAGTAGGAATCTGAGGCATTATCTCCAAGAACTGTGACGAAAGAAGCATTGAGCATGGTCAGAAACAGAAAGAAGAAATGGCATATCCAAAGGCTACTACTACCCATTGTAGAATCTCTGGCCGACATATGCTTCATGATGAACAACCAGGAATAATGGTGATAATTTGAGAGGACAAATCCATGCAGAAGGAAGACGGAAGAGAAGATTATTAAGAGAGGAAATGAAAGTAGTAGTAGCAGAACAAGGAATAGAAAGTTAATGAAGGAAAAGGAAAATAGTGGAATGAGGCAGAGACAAGTGCTATGAAGATGTAAGATCCTACTTTATATACTCCTTGTGAAGCAGCTAATTCTGTCCTCTACGAAAAGAAAGTTGGCAACACTGGGCTATCATATATATATATATATATATATATATAAAAGCTTTATCAACCAGAGTTTATTATGATTGAACATGAAGAGTCAGAGCAACAGAAGTACCCTTTGATTATTACGGCCATAAATAGTTTTCATGAAATTTTAATATACAGTTTATCAATGAAGAAGTTCTACCCACAACTTCTTTTACCTTTTGGAGCTTTTTCTGTCCCTTTTAGTAAATTGTGGGGATGAAATAATTAGATGGGTAGTGGTTGAAAAAAATAATAGAACAAGAAGCAGGTAAAGAAAGAAGGTGTGACGAGTGAGACACTCCGATCTTAAAATGTTGTTCATACAAGGTACATTCAATTACTGGACAAATTCATAGTATGTTAGAAAAGAGGTTTTGTTGGAAGTCACTATAGTTATATTGGGGAGAGGGGGTGGGGAACTTAAGTATGGTTTGACTTTTACTAGAGTTTTGGTCAATATATTCAACTTCAAGATATTGTCAAACAAATTGGTACAATCCCATTAATATTATGCCACGCGAGTATTAAGATTTAAGATCACCAAACAACACAAGTACACCCATTAAGCTCTTACTGTCTACTTGGCGTGCTAAGATTCTTCGAGTTATCCAAAGGAAAACGAAATTTGCGACGTCTAAGATTTCAGGCTTGCATTATGATATCTTAGAAACTGAATAAAAAAACTCATCATGATACATTGGAAATTAAACTTTATCTTTCATTTTTTTTCAACAGTTCAAATGATTCTTTTATTATGGCCAACAACATTTTAAACCACACTCTAGAACTTCAAATTTTCTCATATTATTACAACATCGTTGTAAATATACTAAATATTATATAACGTTCGTCTCATATATTAGTGCTTAACCCAACCATCACAATATTTCTTGTCCTAAGATGTATCTTCTAATTAATCAAGCTTCTGTTTTCTGTAATGATTAAGCTGAGTAGAGAATTAATGCATCAGCTTTTTCTCAACCTAAACCACCCAGTTCCATATTAAGAATGAGAAGAAAACAACCACACTAATATGATTGGATCAATATAATTCTCAAGTATACACATAACTAGAGCCAAAAAGCATGTGATGTTTGGTGTATTATACACTGGAACTAAGTTGAATCAGGCTGATGAGGTCCAATAAAATTGAGGAAGTTGGAGAGAATCGGAATATATAATTTGGATTTGATTTCAGAGGGTAATAAGATCCCTCATCCAACAAAAAGCTGAAACAAATGAAGACAAAAGCACCTCATCTCATTTTCTTTAATATCCAGAAGTCACCAGTAGCTTTCAGTGACAGCTCTGTGATATAACCCGCCACTCTAAATTTTGTTTAGTTTCTCAGGATTCAAGCGCAAGCAATGAAATATTGGTTAATGTCCAATGAGGTTTGTCCATGCTGCTGGATTTGGCAAATCACTTTCAAAAAGATATCACTGCATCTTCTATATTCCTCTGTTGAGAAAGAAAATGAAATGAAAAAAATATTTGTGCTCATAATTTCCTTTATATTATAACTATCAAAAATTGTTAAAAAAATTGAGATAAATAATTTTTTTAAAAAAAAAATGCATGCGTCTCATTGTTGGCCTCAGTACATATCAACGTGGACCACTAGTTACATGCCCATGTCCTCCTTTTATCTTCTCATTTTTGTGATATTTAGTCCCAAGTGCTCACTATGCCTTTTTTTTTTTCTTGAGGTGTTACAGGAAATGCTTTTGTTCACGCCTGTGTGATGATCCACAGCACTATATAAGAATGTGGTCACTCTCTCTCAAAAGGTTTTTGGTTTCTGCGTCGATAAGAAAGAAAGAAATAGCTCATAATGATCATTGTCTTTCGAGCACATCAAATTGCCTCATCCACTACCTTCCCTCCCACTTTGTTGATCTAATCCAGTTTTACACGCAATCCCAAATTTGAATCTGCATGATGTCATAATTTGTAAAGTGTCTCTTATATATGAGGGAGAAAAAAGTGTAAATCATATAATCATATTATCACACTATTATTTGAATCTGCATGATGTCATGATTTGTAAGAAACTCTCTCAAATATGAGTGGGGGAAGTGTGAATCATAATATCACTCTTATTTTTTTAACTCTCATATTATAGTCTCTAAAATTTGACCAAATAACCAACAAGTTGTTGGGAGAGCTTTAACATTAACACTCCTGATGTGATAGAGATTAGTTTCAAATTCAAAATGACTTCGAGAATACTATGAATTATACAAAAAAAAAAAATTGGTCAAATAAATCAATCCTACTGTTAATATGATTCTATCACCTATCAAACTTAAACTCATAGTTTTACTCAATGGTATGTTTGTAAACAATTTTTTAAAAGTGATTTCACACAATCTAAAGTGAATATGTGAGAGAATTTTATATCGACTTGTGTAAAAATATTTTTTAAAATTAGTTGCCAAACATAGCCTTGAACAATATTGCGTCCTTTCCATTCCACGTAATCACCACTATTATAGGAAAAAGCTTTCCCTTTATGAAAAATTAAGTAGGTTGAGATATATTTAAAAATCAATAATGCATGGCTAACATATATTTTCATTAAAAAATAATAACAAAGGTTCTTTATGGCCGACATTTTTTTTCCACTATCACCTAATCCGATAAAAATTAATTTCCTCACGAAATAAAGGAATAGTCAGAGGAAGATTAACAACCCGTTAATACAAAAATGAAAGGCAAGAGATGTAGCCAAGGGAGAAGGTGGTCAGGTTTTGAGGACCATTGCAATAAAACAAGAAGGAAGGAGGTGTTTCTTGTAGTAGAAGGAAACATAAAACTAAATATGGTCCAATAAATATCATTAGAATTCAATTGGGTCATAAAAAGAACCAATTTGAGTTGCCTCACTCTCAGGTTAGTGTAGTGGTTCATGTTGGCTGCACACATGATCTGCACTATAAATTTAGTTAAATTAATTGACTGATAATTTATATTTAGAGAATAAATTATTGATTAAATAGACGTCATCACCAGCAATAATACAGTAGATTGACAGAAGAAAAGCAAACAAAGTTCCGCTTTGGTCAATGAATCATTTGGTGTTCATTGGCTAATTGTTGACTTTTCCATTATCATGCGACTCATTTGTTTAATTTGTATGATTTGGCCCATTCTTTAAATTAATCCTGTCTTAGGTTATGCCTTGAGGGAATATTATATTGGAGTTTAGGTATAATAGATTGGTTGTTGAAGCCTTTTTAAACCATTGAGAGCAGAGTAATAAGGACCAGAATTCCATTAAGAACAAAAACCAAAAAAACAAAAGAGCCTAACAATAAGAGTTGTCAAGGATAGATAGATAAAGAACAGAAATAAGAATGAACTAAAATCAGGCAGCCTAATACCAACATTAAAGACACAATTATTCAAACAAGGAACCAATCAGCCAATGCAATCAGACAAAGACTTCGTAGATTAGGAGGATTGGCCATGTGAGGTAGCATCTTCTTTAGTTAGCATAAACTCAATTTTTAGCGATCAAGGTTTTTTTTTTTGCGGTGATAGATCAAGTTTTTAATAAATAAGAACTTTCTCTCTGTCAAAGTTCATCTTAACAAGAGGAGAACCCAGCCAGGACAAGCAGATTGGATGGTATACTTTATTTAGTCTACCATACTTTATAAAATGAAGTTTGAGGAAAATAGGTGAAAATTTCTTATGTAAAAATTTTATTGCCTAAAAGAACTTAATTTCAAATACTGACAATATTATGAGATTTTGTAGAGATTCTGTAGAATGTGTAAAAATATAACAAGTCTCTTTCACTAATAAAATTTTCAAACAGAGAAACGGATGCTTTATACATGGGCACTTGAGTAACTAACATTTTGTCATATAAAATAAAGGATTTGACGAATTGAAATTAAACGAAAGAAAAATAATTTTAATTATAACATACAACTATCATAGCGAAAATTTTCAAATAATTATTATCATGAAAATATAATAAATGTCGCTATAAAAAATGAAGAAACGATAATAGTATTCCTTAATACAATCTCTTTCGCTCCTCAACTTTTTCCCCTTAATTAATTACTGTTCTGGTTCTTTTCACATCAGTCGTTAATTTTGGGGCTCGGATCACACAAGTTAATGACACTGGGCCCTACGCAACCCAAATCTCCCCACTAGTTCACCCATCCATTTCTACAAGAGAGGCCTGGATAATTTTAAATGTCATTACCAAATTCTCATTGGAGAAGTTTTAAACTTGAACACTTAAAAGGAAAAAATGGGAAAAAAAATCTAATTCTATAATTTAATTCCGATAGAGTGCGAAAAAAACAATAATTACCACACGGAGAAAAATTATCCCAATTCAAAAATTCAAGCAGTTAAAACAGAGAGCTCTCAACAAAATTTAGTTTTCACTAATATCCTTGAAATATACAAAGGTAACTTGGGAGATAACATCTGCAGTTAGACGAACTGCGGCGGGTTTTTGCTAGGGAGATAATATCTTACATGAAAGTCTGGGCGTCATTGCGTTGTCGCAGAAACAGAAGGTAGAAACCTCATAAGGTAACTTGAGAGAGACCAAATGCAAATCACACCAAGGAACTGTAACACATTTAATAGAGTACCCAAAGAGCTACTTATAGCAAGGTTATGTGACGTCATTTCAGCTCCTCTAACTGTAAATGACAGAGCTGTCACCAGTTGTGCTGCTCTATTTAGTTGGTGCAGCCTATAAACCTGTTGATAGCAAAACTACATTAGTTCGTTAATGCTTATAAGGTCAAAACAATAAGGAATACTGGAAAATTTAACACTTCATGGGTAATTAAAGAAAGAGCTATTTCTCCCAAGCAACACATTGGAATAGTGATACTTGGTAAGCATCTGATGAGAACTTGTGTTGCCCTTACCTGAAAGATAAAGGGTATAGCAGGCCATGACGGAGACTTCCGGTATCGAGCATATTGCTCAAATGCAAATTGTACAACTATACCAACTAGGTATGGAGCAAGAGTTGCGGAAGCAGCGGGGCCCGTCCATGGCCAGACCAAACCCATAGTGACCATAGGAATTATAAGACTAAGTACTAGAGTAGCAACAGAAGAGATCCTTTGTCCCAGTTGAAGAGTAGGAGCATCAATACTGTTTGCAGCGACATCTTGCACTGGCCTCCTTAGTCGGTCTAGTAGGAAAAGAAACACCGCAACACCACAATAGAAAATTGCCTCTGTGAAGAATAATATGAGGAAATCTGGAGGGGAAAAGAATGTAGTTCGGAGTTTAGATAAGGAAGCAGATTCCAGAGCCAAGAGGAGACAGATTTAAATCAAGTAATTGACCGTTATACAAGTTTCTTGGATGGGTCAAGTCATGAGTTACACCAACTACAAACTCTCTTGCCTCGTCACTCCATATTGAGACTACATCAAGATTATTAAAATTTAGGAGTTTTATCATCCATTGCGTCAAAAATCAAGTAATTCCAATCACCCAATCAAAATCATGTCCGAAGTAATGAATATCCGGAATGTTTTCCCTCATATTATCCTTCCCTAGTCACTAAATTCACCTAACACAATCGAACCCTTCACCTCAATATTTTTATTAGGTGGTGGTCCACTTACCCTATGGATTCAGGGAGTTGTCAGTATGAACTACATCCAGATGCAAGCCGACACACCTCACATAAATTGTGAATCATACACATTGCAGACTAATCAATCAACAACAAAACCCAAAGGGACAAGCCAAGAGAATAATTACTCACCAGTCAACAAAGAGTCCTCAAAGATGACAGAAAGAATTCTACGTAAATAGAGTGAAGGAAAAATGAAGGAAGCAACAAGAACTGCAGGGCCTATAAACCATAGTATGCTGTTTTGACTCCTCTCTGCATTCAATTGGAGCATCTCACTATCTTTCCTATATGGACGATTATAGAATGAGATCAGACCAGGCTTTCCTTCACTACTTGACAAATCGAAAGAAGAATTGCTATCAATTGAAAATTCTTCAGAATTCATATCATGGTTTTCTGGCACTAAATCATCTGTTTCGAGCTCATTCTGTTGTGACTGATCTTCAGAGACAACAAAAAGATGTTGTTGCCGCTTCTGCATCCTTCCATTTATCTTCCTCATTCCATGTATTAACTGGCTTGAATTGTCTATCCAGACAAACAATGCAAAAGCAGAAGAATGTTAACCGAGGATATGTCCAGAAGAAAATATATCAAATATTTTTTAGTTTGTGCAGACAATATCAATAAACTAAGTGGGAACTAATTAGATCAAACTTGCTACATCAAAAGGACGAATTCAAAAAGGATATAAACTATATGAAATGCCCAATATATAATCAAGCTACCTCTAGTATATATTAACTGCTGCACACCATTTTGCTGGCTGTTGAACAACCTTTGTGATGATGTCAGCTGAAAAGTAAAGAAAATTGTATCATGAAAAGGATAGATTTTATGCTAGGGAGAGTAAACTGAAATAGCAAGCCACATAAATCGTTGATTGGTACATTAAACATCTAGGGATCTCTCAAGATCAGCTTAAACTTTCAAGAAAAAAGGAAAATTTTGACAGAGATATACCTATCTTCACTTTGTAGGAAGATTCAAGACCAAGTCATGGTTCGTTCGGTGGCATACTGCACTGAAAATTCAACTCTACTTTTTTCATGCTTGGCATACTTCTGAATTCTGAAGTTCTAAAACATTTTATTTTTTTTCTTGAAAATTTTCAAACAGTCTGTTGACAATGAGTACTAATAACTACCAAATTCTAGAAGCTGATGTGCATTATGTTAACTTCAAAACAACCAATGCAGTGAAGCAAACCCAAAAATGAATCTAGCTCCTCATTTGACAAGTGAGAAAAGCGAGAACTGACGTTATTAAAGAAAGGCAAGAACCTCTGCAGAGTTATTAAAAAATATCGTATAACTTGCAACAACTCTTGATTAAGAACGGGCAAGTTGAGAGAGAGCTATGATCAATAAAAAGCGACAAACATTGGAAAGCTGTTCATGTGATAAAAAAAATAGTTATTTTGTCACTTCCCCAACATTAACTGTGAACAAGAGAAAATTGCTCCCTTTCTCTCCGGCTGCACCCCTCACGGGAAAGCTATTTCCAAGTGACAACTCCAGTTATCCGAACGACAGCCAAACAAAATTAGGTCACACTACATTCTTCCCTTTTATGCTTGATTACATATTTTTCCTTAACTTGGATCGAACAAAAAGCAACAAGGGAAATCAAGTTTACCAACAACGAGCAAATTGCAATGTAAGCAAGCTCATGTAAAGACCAATAACTTTCTCAGGAAGGACAAAAAGGATATAACTTCTGAGTAGCCAAACAATATTTTAAAGTACCCGGGCAGTTCTACGGCGTTGGATAGGTGAAGAGAGAGAAGCTGCTAGACAGGAAAATGAGGGACACTTGGAAGCCATATCTGAAGCAAGAACAGCATCAAAGACTAGCACTGACTCAAATTAATCAACCAATCCATATACAAGAAATTCCCTCTCACAGAAGCAATTGATTCGTTTGAGGAGTGTTTATGAAATAGGCTGTTGCAAATTTCTTCACGAAGAAACGAAACGAGGGGTCAAGCGGCGCAACTGGGAGAGGCTGCGGTGAAGGTTTGAGGAAGCATTGAGAAATTTTCACTGCTCAAGCTCAGTTTCTTTTTTATATGTTGTGGCGGGTCGTGCAGAGACGAAGTGTTCGCGGTTCGCACTGTTCTACCTCGTCCATGGACCTCTCCTCTTCCCCTATCCGCCACGGGTACTTATTTTCTCCGTCATCAAAAGTCAGCACTTGACGCATTTTCTTCAATAAATAAATTAAATACAGTGACAAAAAATTGATTATAATAAATATATTACATACTATTAATTATATGTACAGAAATTTAATAATTTTGTGGTTTATCTCTAATTACGATTGCTATGTATCCCATTGATTTTATAATTATGAAGAAGTTAGCAGTGAGTTTTGCCTAGCATGAAATCTGAAATGATATATAGTATTCATGACTAAAGAATATGACTTTTTATAAGATTTTATATCACATATATGGATGTATAAGTTCAAAATTAAATTGCTTAATTATTAATTTTTCTGATTTTTTTCTTGACGAACTTGTAAAGTTCCCATTAGGGAGAACACTTTCTTTGTTCGGTTTAATGTTACGTTTTTCCAATCGTGCTGACCCACTTGCCACGCTTACATGTTTAAAAGAATAGGGGAAATCCTTATTTGAAACAAAAATACAACACACGACTTCCCACGAACCTTACGATAAGTTACCAGAATGTGGATGATTAATAGGCATGGGTAAAGCATGTGATAAATTCACTCCACAGAAGTAAAACAAGCTAAACAGCATAATCTTTTACTGATTTGGATAAATGTTACTATACTGCAATCAAATCGGACCCTGATTAATGTTTCCAAAATGGGAAATCACCATGGGTCCTCTAGCAAGTCATGCTAATGACTTGATCGGAAATCAATATCTATGGGAAAGGAAAAGGAAAAAAAAAAAGAGGAAATCAATATTATGGCACTACATATGATGCTGCGATTCAAGGATCGATACAACCTCCTCTACGAATATAGTGACAAGGTTGGGAAGATGACACAATTCATGAATTTACTATTGAATATTGATCATTAACTTGATCAAACACCAAGACCCCAAAACAAAATGGGATTGGTCAGCTATCTTCAAAATTTCTTTCAACACAATATCAGATCATCTCTTCCAGCTCTACCTTACCTTTCCTAGGACTATCCTCAAGAAAATTTTAAAATCAAATGAGATTTGCCCTCTTTAAAAATCTGATGGTCCGACAATAATAGGGCCATATTGACTCCACGAAATCCAGGTATTTCTCCATTAACCATTCTTGCAATTCTTTAAACTTTCTTCTCCTCAGCTCTTTGTAATCTTTATTTTTTAACAACATTATAGGCAGCAGAATAAGAGTTCCAATATCTTCTTTTAGCTTTCCACTAAAGACATAGCTAACAGCCAGAACGCAGAAAGAGGGCAAACTCTTGAGTAGTTTGACAGTCTGCTTGAAGCTGAAGACATAAAGTGCACACAATTTCCGAAATATTGTGACGTATACGGCCACAATGAGAGGGCCCAAAACCCACAAAGGGGTTAATTCCTTTGACACTTCAGCACCATATATGACATTAACGGCCAGGTAGAAAGGAGCACTGCAGAAAAAAGATAAATGAGAAGAAAAATAATAAACTTGAGAATTCTCCAGCAATCAATGCTGTTGATATTGTTTGAGGCAAAAAGGGGGGATAGCACAGTAATACTTGCAATCTACAGACTTTCTTCTCTACTATCTTAGGATATATGATTTATTTTTGAGCAAAAAATCAACAGTGAGATGTTGACTATGACCATGTCCATTTTAATATCCTGGACATTTGAAATGAAGGCCCCCCTTAAATTAAAGGCATTGAAATTTACCACGGGTCCCCATAAAACAAACAAGAGAAAACTAATTGCTCAGTTGCTGACAAGTAACTCCCCATAAGTCCTAGAATTTGTTATGACAAAAAACTTAACCAATGAAAAAATTATGTATTAGTCTATTAGAGTGCAGTATTAAAGATTATGCTACCAAAAACGTTACGAGATATTGATAAAATATTAACTAAGCCTGTCATTTTCCCTTTTCTTTCTTCCTCTCCCCCCACGAAGCCTGATAACATAAACTTTGCTTCAAGACCTATGTTCAATTGAGATAAAATCAAATATTAAAATGGCAAAAGAAAAGACAATTTGAAGATATGTAAGAAACGAAACATACATATCAGGCATGCAAAAACATTTTGCTTTCCAATTTCCCAAATTTAGCGCACTTAAGTGACGTGGGAGGAGGATATAACATAACATGCAGAAAGGCAAAACTTTCGTACTTACAATATTAGCAAAGGAAGCTTTATTGTTGCATCAAGGGCTGCAAAATGAGACCATGCTGCCTTCAAAACCTCACCTCTTCTCTGGCTTTGAGCATCCCGTGGTGTTTTTTGTGAAACCCCAGGAGTCGGTGGTTCTCCCATAATTTCCTTTGTTTCTTGAGATAATGATTGTGCACGCAACATTGTCAGCCATTTCATGAAAAGTCTATGGATAGCTGATGATGTTGAAAGGCTCCCATTCGTTTTAGAAGCATAAGAAAGAGGAACATTGTGGACCTTATGAGATTCTGATTTGGCTTCACCACTCTCTTCCAGTCCAACAGAGGTCTTAGGAACCTTCAATCCATTAGCTCTAGTAACAGATTCATCATTTTGTGCACTGCCTTTGAAAGCTGCAATTCTCAATTGTTTGTGCATGGATCCACTAATAAGAGGATATCCTACACTGAAAATAAGAAA
The DNA here is from genome assembly GCA_006871305.1 of Vachellia collinsii. Classification (NCBI taxonomy): domain Eukaryota; kingdom Viridiplantae; phylum Streptophyta; class Magnoliopsida; order Fabales; family Fabaceae; genus Vachellia; species Vachellia collinsii. The sequence goes on from QFDD01013106.1 coordinate 71,755, forward strand.
TCCTTTAGATGACGCAGAATTATGGTGCTGTATGCATCCATTCCATATATGTTTAGCATCAACAACAACAAAGCTAGAAAGCAGAAGAAAACTACTAGAGGATGGTAAAGTCATCATCACTCACCAACAATAATTTAAATTCAAACATAATTGATTCATCAAAACATTAAGCTTATTTTATTTCATGGAGGATCCTTAGAGCTGAGTTACATTTTGATGCATGCAAGACAGTTTTGTCAAATTAACATATCAGTCTTGATGTTCCTGAATTACGGTCCTCCCATCTATACAACAAAAAAATATACAAAAACACTCCTGAAGCAAAAATATGACTAAAATATTCTCCAAAATAGCATTAATTTCTTCTACAAAAAGTATAACATATAGCTTTAAAATTTCATTTCAATGTGAACTTTTTGTTGAAAATATAAATGAAAATATTCTAACTTTGTCAAAAAGATCAAAAGTATATTTAACCTTTGTTATATTATACAAATAATAGAAAATTGATGTATGGATACTTTGGTCAAAGTGGGTCCACTTGTTACATAATTACTTTGGTTCAAGCATATTTTGAATTTAAGACAGGCACGCCCAGAATTTTAGAAAAAAACAAGGTCATGCAATTTGAAAATTTGAACATCTCTTGGGGCACAAAAATGTGATATACATAGAAAATATTTAAATTCCGAGACAAAGAAACAAACATATTTCCACCTTGAACAAATATTCTGCTTTAGCAGGCAATGCCATTCAGTTCGTCCAATCATGTGATGCTTTGTTAAGCACTGCTTCAACTGCATTCTTTTGCTAAGCATAAAACGCCTAGATGAAGATGTCAAATAGACACCCTGTGCACAACGGGTTAAATTATCTATAAGGTTCATAAATATTAGTATTTGAAAATAAAATGGATATCACAAGTTATCTATAAGGTTCATAAACATTAGTATTTGAAAATAAAATGGATATCACAAGTTATCTATAAGGTTCATAAACATTAGTATTTGAAAATAAAATGGATATCACAAGTCTTGATTGCGAGATCCAGATTCTATAGCAACTACACAGCAACTGGTGAAATTAGACAAAATGGCTGGTTAAAAATTTGAGCAAGCAAGACAAGATTTATGAAGGGTGGGTCAGATTCCAGTAAAAGTACATTTATAAGGATAGATAATGAAGATGACCCGTAACAGTGTTGGTCAAAGAAAATAGAGGATATAGTTGAAAATTGTCGTTCATATAGTTAAAATCGATGTAACATTTATAACATGCCTTCCACATAACATGACTAGGTCGGTATGTATCCCACTCTATCAAAACATATAGATTATACTGAAACCAAACTTTTATTACCTCACACTGAAAGCCAGCAGCTAAAAAAAGTCTTACACACTTTATTTGCAGTAATGCAAAACATTCTAGCACCATGGAAAGGATAAACCATTTCAAAGCATCATCTCATATTGCTTTACTATAAAGATATAAACTATTTATTTATTTCTTTATTTTTTTTAATACATATCAGCTGTTTATTTGACAGCTTATTCAATTGAACTCACAGTAGGCATAAAATTTAATAATTCAACTGTAACAGGAAAAACTAAACTAGATGCAAGTACACTACAATTAGAGATTTCAGGTAAGACTAGAGAAAGAAAAACTCATACAACTACCTGTGGTTGATGTGCTATTAATGCCATGTCACGTATTTATCCACCAAATTATACACTCAAGGGGCCTATTCAACAAACACCAAGTAAAAGAGATAAGAGAACAGAAACCGGATACAAAAATACAATAGTATAACCTAGCCGAACAATACTGGAACATAATAACATTTTACCCGTATCTGGGAGTAGAATGGAAACATCCGAGTTACTCGGAAGTTTGAAGTACCAGAGGTCAAAAGCGAAATCACCAATAATTCAAGAGGTATAGGATATAATTTCCCCGGTTTGAGGAATGAAAAACAAAAAAATGAATTTCGGCCAGCGGAAAAAAAAAATTTCACTTGCTCCTGCTGTTGGTTGATTTTCGCGGCACCAGGCTAGATAAGGTTTATGAAACGCAGCGCATTCAAAATAGAGCATAATCAAACTCAGAAAAGGGGCAAAAAAGGAAAACAAACAAACATCAACACCGATACAGTTCAATTAACAGACCTTTGTAGTCGAATTATAGAACAGGTCGAATCAAAACCTTCTCAATGCATAGACCTTTCTGAATTTAACAATCATTTTGCCGATGGCTCCGCTGTAAAGGGATAAATAGAAAGAGGTATAATTAAGGGAGGACCGGGGTTCTGGTTGCAAATGGTAGGGTTTCTTCAATGACCTCTTTCTCCTGGTGGAAGATGATGGAGGATGCCCGAAAAACAGCGGGTAAGGTGGACGAAGGCGGTTCTGAGTTCCGAGGGAAAAAAATGAAAAATAAAAGCAAAACTAAAAAGTTGAGACCTTCTCGAAACTGGAAAGGCCCATACATTAAATAAAATGTATAGAAGGATCACATTGTGTCGTGAACAGAATTTATCATATTTTCAAAATTTCACGTGAAATATTCAGCCCTTATCAATGTAAAGATCTTAATGATAAATGATTTGTAAGTATTTATATAAATACTATTTCAATTTAGAAACATACCTAAGCTTTGATGAGCGTAATATTCAAATCACCTAAATTTGTCCCCAAAAAAAATCCATGTGAAACGTAGAACCCAATCTCATTTGCTGTACAGTATTTTAAAAATTTAGAATTTGAAGTCTTGGAAATTTCTAAACAAAAATTCAACTTAAAAAAGTGAATAACGAAAAAAAAAATGTATATATGTAAAATAAAATTTATAAAATCACATCATAGTCATAAACACAGTTTATCACTACTTTAAATTTTATGTGAAATATTATGTAAAGACCTTCTTATCACCATTTGTATTTCTACAAGTACTATCTGAACTTAGAGACATATTTAAATCTTGATGAGCTTAAAATTCAACTTCCCTCAACTTCTACCCAAAAAAAGAAATGTGAAACATAGAACTCGACCTAATTTGCAGTACAGGACCGTATAAATTTAGAATTTGAACTCTCGAAAACTTCTATACAAAAATTCAACTTGCACGTGGAATTGTAACTTCATTGGGACATTTTGCTGATATATTGTCTATATGCAATATAAAAATATAAAAAAATTATTATTTCTCAATCATAAATAATATATTTCAATTTTCAATTGTTTCACTAAGCGCAAGATGAACAACACTGATATTTGTTAAAACTGATCACACAGGTGCTAAGCCTTCTCTGGCCTGTCCACATTTGCTTGCGATACAGATCGAGGGAGCAATAGCATAAAACAGCCATGCATACGCAAAAGGGGTAAAAAAGGAAAAAGAAAAAAAAGAAAGAAGGTATATGTAAATAATAAAGGAGAATTACAATAATATCCTAAGTATTTTACAATGAAATAGTCTAACAAAATTTTGTATTTACTATCAAATCTTGTTAACAATTCCACACCCTAATATGAAATTGTTAATCCCATCTTAGTGCATTAACAACTACACAGAACTTAAAAATAATTATACGATTTTGTAAAACTATTTGTTCGTTAAATCCTTTATACAAGACCTCATTGTCATTTTCCCAAATAATAATTTTAATGTTACATCATGTAATGATTTTATATTCTATATATTGATGATTTCATACTGATAATACAATTTCTGTCGGGTTCCCTGGTGATTCATTGAATATGAAGAATATAATAACCGGTGCCAAGCATTAATAATTTTGCAGGTCATTACGCCCAATGAAGGAACACCATACCAAGGATATGGATTTCAGCTTCGCTAGTTAACAAAACAAAACTTGAAATAACAGGGCCTTGGAGCACTGGAAGAGCGTATTACATGAATTTTAGTCATTACTAAAAGAAACTATTATCTACCAACTGCCAATAAGCAGATTTGAAGTTACGAGTTTACTCGTCCCACATCACTAATCAGACAAGATAAAAATGCTGCACATCAGCACATTTTTTCCAGCAAAAACGGGTTGTATGCACGTGTGCAGTGGGGTCAACAAAAATAAAGCCTGAAAGACTCCTCTAGCACCAAAAGCAAGCGCATTGTGGTTACCAGAAATAAGGCTCGTTGAAACTTTGAAATTGTCGAGGATTCCATAAAAACAAAGACAAAATACCATGAAATTAACATTTCCAATCAGATACAGCAGAATATAACAACCAACTACACAGGGCACTAGCAGCCAAACCTTCTCTCCCCCTCGGAACCCCAAAAGTTGAGGGCATCATCTTTGCTATCAGCCCTGCTCAAAGCATACACCCACCATCAGAAGATAATTCATGTAGATTCACAATTCAATTGCATCTGAAACCTAAGCTACATATACCTGAAAATGGCTGACGATCCAACCACGGATCATGGAGGTTTGGCTCCTGATGGAAAACAGACCATCTTATAGTGCCTCTTCACTAATTAATAGCGTTTAATCGAAAGGACCACCCTGACGTCCATAAAAATTCACCCCACCTCGTCTAGAGTGTGTTTGACTTCTCTCCCTATATCTTCCTCCATTGTGATTACTCTCTTTAGGTCTTTCCGAGTTGTCTGATTTGTTACTATCATGCGGCCCTACAGGGTGGTACTCATATTGCAGGTTATGCCCTTGCCTCTCTCGGGGTTGGTTATAATGTCTGTTGTCTTGCCCAGATGATTTCCAATCTCCTCTTGATTCATGTCCCCTTCCATAAAGGTTTTGGTTTCCATTTCTGCGAAGCCCAGATGATGAGCGCTGCTCAGGTCTGAAATCCATACTTGTAGGAAGTGGCTCAACTGAACTCACATTTACCTGACTTGGGGAATGGGATCGACCCTTTGTGGGAGCGTTTCTTCTCTCTCTTTTGGCTTCTTGATTCCCTATGTTTGTAGCTTCCCCAGCCTTGCCCTTTTCTGAGACTGATTGATCACGGTAAGGTCGGGCAGTATGTGTGTCAGTCTCCTTGCCAGGGCCTCCCAGATTAGATAAACTGCCATGAGTTGAATCCTTTTTAATAGCCTGACTTGCCTCTGTACCAACATTGTGATAATTAGGTCTGCCACCCTGCTGACTACTAGAAGCCTGTGATTTAGGTTGCCAGTGAGCTGTCAAACGCTCCCCAACACTTCGATTTTCCTTAAAAGCAGCACCAACATCTGGTTGACCAGGCTCAGAAGATGAGATTTGCAATTCAATTTTCTCAGACCCCCGATCACGTTTCTTGTGATCAATGTCATGGTTCATCCCCATGCCCTTGTGTCCTCTGAAAGGACCCCGCCTCCCTCTGCCTGTTACTGCTTGATCTTTAACAGCAGAAGCAGAAGGCTGAGCAGCTGGATCCTGATTGTTGAGGTGGCATGACCCATCAAGATCAGTGGAGTCATTAACATGCTTGGTTTGGCCCTTCACAAAGCTCATGTCAGACTTCTGAGCCTGTTGACGTTCAGTTGATCTTTGCAGATTTTGGCCATTGTTTGGATCAGAATGCGGTGCCTCTTCTGCATCATGCACATTAGTAGATTCTGTTGAACCCCGTTGCCGCCATGATCCATGAGTTTTTCCCTGCTTAGTTTGCCTACCATCTCCATTCTTGGACTCCATTGCACTAGCCACTTTTACAATAGGTGAACTAGTATGTTGAGAAATCTGAGGACCTTGAGAAGCAGAACCAACTCTTGCAACAAACTCATCTGTAGGGCCCTCGTTGACTGATGAAGCCACCTGTTGTACACTTCCTTGCTGGGCCATTTCTTTTGCAGCAGGTTTTGGAATATATCTCTCCATTTCAGCTCTCTTATTTTTCATATTATTATGCACTTGCTGGTCAACCTTTACAGAGTTAACTGTCTCAAATTTACTTTTGTCAGCTGATTCATCTGCAACCTCCATCTTACTTAGCGGTTTAACTGGTGCCCAAATCACAGCATCATTCCCATGGGACTTCTCTGATGGTCTATTAGCTTGCATGTTTCTTGGCATCCTTCGAGAATTCTGAGATTTCCATTGGCTGTTCAACCTACCGTGGGATTCTTCATTTAATGAATTTCTGGGCCGCTCTGAATGCTGATTTGGATCTTTAGACAAGGAAGTAGGCTGATCTGAGTCCTGATTCAACTCAGAGTTAGAAGCATTGGGCTGATCACTTTCCACATAACTTCTAGATAAATTGACTTCCTTAGGAATTGCCAATGGCAATGATGCCACAAAAGATGAACTCTCCTCAACTTTGTGTTTGTTCTTTCCATTCTTATTATTCTTCTTCTTTTGGTTTACAGAAGACTCAGGCAAAGCAGCCAAGCCACCAGCAGAATAAGCTTCATTTGTTACAGTCCCAGGAGACATAGCAACATCAATCGCTGCACCATTCTCAACTTTTGAGGCAGGGGTCACAGAAATAATCTTTTCATTGGATGGAAGATTTTGCTTTTGTTTATAACCCACTCGCCTCTGCTTTGTAGCAATATTTTGAACCTGCATGGCACTAGTAGCTTCAGCACTATTAACATCCCGGTGCAAGGTCTCTGATTGATTAGGAACAGATTCTTTGCCAGCGTTTAGTTTTTCCGAGGGCAGCTCAATTTTGTTAGTGCTATTGACACTTATCTGGCTATTGGTGCTACACATGACTGATGCCCCAGATTTGCCAGCCAAATTTGCTGATTCAGAAGCTTGTGATTCCTCTGTCTTATTCCGGAGGGCAGAGCTTGCAGCATTCTCTTCATTATTTGATCCTTCCACCACTTGTGCACGCCTGTTGAGCTCATCTAGCTTTGTGAGTGCTTTATCCTTTTGCCTCCTTGCACGCTCCTCCTCTTCCTCTTGCAGCTGCTTGGTCCGTTGCTTAGCTAATTCTTTCATTTTAGCACGCTGAAAGGTTTCAAAAACATATTGTGTTAAGTGCTGATGCACAGAAGCTAGCAAATACATCATCATTGATTTATAGAGTAAAATACAATGACTTCCGTTCAGGTTTGCTAAAATTACAGAGACCTCTGTTTTCAAAACCTACGCTTCAATCCATATTTTTAATACCAATAACAATTTCAGCTCTAAAATGCTTAATTTTATTAATTAAAATTATTTTAAAATATTTAAAATAAATAATTAGACTTGTAATTTAGTTATATACTCTCTTCAATTTAAAGAATTTTAAATATTTACGGTACCATTTAAATACATTATATGCAAAACATTATATCAAAATTAACAAAATTCAAAATAAAATAAACATGAATCATGTTGACTAATTTATCCTCATTACATTAAACTCTTAATTTTTAGATATTTTGAAAATATTATTTTAGACAACTTATGCTTTCAAATTTTAAAAATTACTAAAAATAACTTTACAGAGCTAAGAAATTATGTGATAAAAAAAAAGTTTAAAAAGATATACATTAATTTTTTTAACATAAATGATTTTTTAAACAGCATTCATGTGACTGAAGAATATTTTGGTCCAAGGAATGTTATTTAGCCAGCATGTAATAATTGGGTTGATGGAAATAAACTCTCAAAAATAGAAGGAAGGTATGAGTTATGTAACTTTTGATTTTAGGAGGTTAAAATAAGTTTTGAAAATATAAGGGAGGTTTCTGTGATTACGTTAGAATAGAGGGGGTGCCAGTGTATTTTACACATTTATATATTATTACCTGTGCCTGACTGGCAGTTGTATCAGACATGGATTGCACTGATTCTCCATCATGCCTAGTTTGATGATAGGACCCAGACCTGCCATAGGTTCCAATGGATATTCGGTGGTCACCAATGTGAACATTAGATGCTTTCAACTGTGAACTTGATGAAGTGGAATCAGCATCAACAGACTTCTTTCGCCACTCATCAGCATCTTGACTATTGTATCTTCCCTTGTTACGATAATCAGCTCTACCTTGAATGCCATGATCAGCTTGCCTGTAAACAGGCATTTCAATACTTTCCCCATGTCAAAAGCACAGTTACTGCAGTTGATACCAATAAGTTATGAACAAACCTGGATGTCGCTGTTCCACTGAGAGACAAGGATTCAAGATTCTTTTCTCCACCAGAGGCACTCACTCCACGAAGGGGTGGATTTAAGGCTTCAGGGGCACATTTTCTCTCAGGAAGCATATCACCAGCAGCAACTCCATTTTCTACATGATTTACTGGAGCACTAGCAGTGTGAAATTTATTCCTTTGCTCCTCCCTACTCTTAGCAGATGAATTATCCCTGGCTTTTGCATTCAAACCCTCTATCTTCTGAATTAGGCTGGATTCTTTTGGAGCAACTGGTCGTAGGGGGGCTTGTTCCACACCAGAGGCATTACCATCCAATTTCCTTGCTGAAATGTCATTTGATGTCTTGATATTCCCAGAACTATCAGAATGTTCAGCTTTGACAGAAAAATTAGATCCTCGATTTTCTGAAGTATGTAAAACTTCTTCCCCACCAACACCTTCCCTTGAATTCATCTCCTCATTTATTCTGTAATCTGATTTATGCTCATTCTCCCAGACAGGCGGCCTTTTTTGATCCCTCCCATCAGCATGTGCATTTTCTGTCTCTGAGTCCTCCCAGTTTGATGGTTCATTTTTTCTATCCCATGCATTGTTTTGCTTTAGAAGAACTCTGTATGGTCCACCAGTATCAGGAGGATGACTGGATTCCCCTTGCTTAGAGGATTGCTTTCCAGAAGAAACATATCCTGCAGATCTACCTTGTATGCTGCCATGCTCAGGAGGATTGTGAGCCGTGTACCTACCATAAACAGTGGGTCCAGAGGGTCCAGTTGACATTCCCATGAAAGGAACATCCCGATCATTTGAATTGCAATAACCCATTGGCGCACTATAATATCCATCATAGGCCATCGGACGAGGATAAAAACCAGGCCTAATAGGCATACCTGGATGCATATATGAATCAGGCATATGAGGCCCGTACACATCTCCATTCTTTGGATGGGGCCCTCGTGGACCAGCCCCAGGAGGAGGAACCGGTGGTGGGTTGACAAGACCAGTAGGAGGAATATGTGGACGATAATAAGAAAATTGTTCAATTGGAAACCCACCAGGAGCAACAGGACTTCCAAATGGGGGGCCACCAGGCGGTCCTCTAAACCAAACACCACCTTGAGGGTTATTTACCGGAGGAACGTGCCATCCATCATAATGCTGAGGACCAATCCCTGCATTAGGGTAAGGCTGGGGATTCCCCTGCCATTTCTCCACGCCAGGCTTCATTCCATCATCACTGTGCATCTGATAGTCACCTCCCCAAGAATTTACTGCTCCACCCTTGACATTTGCATCCACCGAAACATCATCTGCAGATTACCAAAATCCAACACTATTTTTTATGAAAGAACACCAAGTCCTATCAGTAGTAACAGAAAGAAGCAAAATTGCAGTGATATGCAAATATAGGAGCAAGGGCAAGTGGACAAACCAACAGTTTCAGCTTTTTCTCTCACAAGTCCAGAAGATGAGCCAGGACGACCATGAGAACTATGGTCTGCCAAAAATTGATTAAAAAAAATTTACCACTCACAGAAGATCCTAATTAAGCGAAATGGTTTCTCAATAAAAAAACAACCATCAGATAAATTACTCAATTAAAAAACAGTAGTTATCTAAGTATAATCATTCATCTACGTTAATAAATAGATTCACAGTCATATTGATTCCAATTTACCCATGAAGCCGCACTATAATAAAAGAACATACAACAGTACTTTCTGAACTGCCATCCAAGCACTCAATCTAACACACAATCAAGAAAAAGCACAATTGGCAAATCGGGGAGGGAAAGACAATATACTCAAGCAATAAAAAATATAAGACAATCATTGGAATTGCAGCTCCATTTCATATTTAACTTTCTTGTCTTTCAGTTAACATGTTCCAAATTTTTCTTATTTTCTTTTGTTGAAAGGATAAGCTACGTGAGCCTCCTCCTCAGTATCTTTCGAGTGTCTGAGAACAACGGATAGTTGCTTCATTGCAAAAAAAAATAGTGTAATGCAATTATAAAAGGACAATCAACCAAAAAAATGCAGAACAGAAGATATTACCTTGCAACTCAGAATTCTTTAGAGACTTGTCCTTTTCAGAACCAAGAGTTGGAAAATCTCCAGAACTAAGAGAAAACTCCTCATTCTTGGCTCCCTGCATTCGCACCCCAGAAAAAAATGCAGTTAACAGAAGGGCTAGTAGTAAACACAACTTAGAAGCAGACATGGGCAGGTAGTGCTGAAATTAGAGGGGTTGTATTTGGGGGAAATTAACACTTTGATGGCATAAAACACAATGAATTCAACTCGCTTCATTTAAAAACACAATCAATGCAAGATGTTTGAAATCCCTATGCCACAGCACTTATTCTGTTAATCATACAATATAAAAGATCCTTCCACAAACAAATACTGACTTGTAGCTAGTAAAATAGACATGTTACCCCAAGTGTCAAACAAAGCCTAGAGTGAATTACACTATTCATGATTTATAAAAAGGACAGTATGCTGTACATTTTATATTGATATGTTTAATTGCATGCAAACTGAGCTTGACACCAAGTCCAAGAGTGCATCATTGCACAGAAAAGAAGGAATTACTATCTCAAACATGTTCCTCCAAAATATGTAGAGAGTTAAGGTACAACTCATGCAAGAGCTGAATGAACCCACAAACCAAAATATTAATGACAGAAAAACAGAATATATTGTAATCTTTTAAGCACATAAAATACTGAAGTATACTGCCTACCAGCTTGTCTGCAGTCCTTGCAGCACTCCAAGCTGTAGGATTTTCAGTCAAAGATTCAGCAAATCGAGACAACTGTGAGCTACCAGGTCTTGTTTCTGCACTCCGAGGACGCAGGGATGTCAGTGAAGCCTGGTTTGTTGTTAGTGAACCAGAAGCTGATGACGGCCTAGAGTTTGAACCCCACGCATTTGCAGCAGGTTCAGGAGCCCTATCACTGCCCGCAGTTGAAGGCCTCGTGCCACTTCCACCAGATGACGGACGAGCACTGAGACGACTGGGTGAGCTACTACCACCATCAGTATTTGGTGAGAGAGAAGACGACCCCCAAGCATTTGATGCAGAAGATGATTTGCTGCCCCAGCTAAGGGTGCCCCTAATCACAATAAATAGATTGCATCACTTCAAGCAAAACAAGCATCAATTAAAGAATACAAGTAGATGAAACATCATATCACTCAAATCAATAAATATTTTCTTACTTGGGAACGATCTCCACATTTGGGTCCAGACCATGATTTTCTAACCTAGATGCAGAACATGGGGAAATTTTCAGAAGGCAACTGACCACGTTAATTAGCTGAAAAGATAACAAGTTAAGCAAGAAACTAAATACCTTTGACTGGGCAAATTGATGGGTTTTGGAACTGCAACTTTGCCTAATACAGTCATACCACCTCTTCTGGTACTCGAAGAGGCCCACCTGCAACAGCATTAGTACCACTACTCTCAAATTTCAAACTTGAAACCTCCTCATTCGTAAATACAAAGGATTAGAGATAGCGCCATAATTTGAACACAAATTTCATTTGGTTTCCTGCACTATCATATCACTATACAAAATGGATACCAGAACAACAAATCAAATGATACCTTCGATCCCCACTCAACATGCTTGAAGTCATAGCTTAGTTGCTGCAACACAATCATTCAAGCCACTTGGAAGGCCTATTGCAAGAAAGACATAGATAAGGGTAATTGTGTGATATTATATTACTATGCATGCATAGAAGACAACACAATTTGAAAACAAATTGATCAACATAAGCATCAACAAAGTTAAAGTCCGGAAACAAGAATATTTCTCTCTCAAAACTTCACAGAGAATGCAAGTGTTATTTATACTATTTGTTAGATTGAGATGGCTGGAAGCAACAAATCAAATCCTTCCATGCATATAATTTTTAAAATTTGATGTTCAATATTTTTTTCTTTTTCTGACCAAATGATGTTCAATATAAATGCATGTCTTAGTCATAGTTCACAAAATTCCTCATTTGGAAAAAATTTCATTATTGCCTCCACAACAATACCCTAAAGACCACCCGTCACCGGTTATCATTCCCAGAACATATAAAAGGAGTGAACCTCATGCAACTAGTAACTTTATATAACAGTCTTCTTTATCCCATTGATGAAAATTATACCTAGTCAAGCAAATATGAGAAAAGGCCACGCGGTGTCCATGTTCCACAAAATATACACTCTAGAAGAATCAAATTCAACCTTCATCAATAACTAATATCCCACATAATTGTTGGTAATAATCTCAGCGTCAAAATATTTCTCACTTGCAATTATAGACAAACCTGTCACCATTTATAGGCAATAGATCCTAGAAAAACACAACTGGAAATTCATAAAACGAGCATGCTTCAACAATGAAATTATCAACGATAAAGAACCAACTAAAGCATGTGCACGCATTCCAATCGTAAGGTTCAGATTCTCCAAATGAAGTTAAGAAACATAATCACCAATAGTGAGGTGAATGGATCATTGTTTTAAAAGAGAGATGGATATGGCAGAGAAGTTGCATCAGTAAATTTTCTTCGGGGCGTCGACCGATAAAATAGATTATGCACTACTTTTCTATTCGAACAACAACAAACAAACAGAGAAATATCTTAAAATCCCTTAATGTATTAGGCGTAAAGGCACAGTCACAAAAATGCTAGTTATGTATCGTCCCTCGTATTAATTACTTTCCCCTTCGTTTATCTCGGGAATCAATCATGGATAAATAAAATTCAGGAGTGGAAGCAAGAGCATGCCAGGCGTAACTCCAAAATATCTTGCCTGATATGAAATAAACGTATGAAGTTCGTAGAAACCCTAGAGAAGCAAATCACAGAAAGCCGTCCCAGAAATAGGGAAAAAAGATCAAAGGCCTTTTGCGGGATTATCGAAGAGGATCGTGAGGAGAATTCAGAGAAGGAGATCTGCAAGCGATGATGGCAACGGGTTTGTGTGGTGGGCTTGGGATGGGAGATGAAGAAGCGGGGAATGGAAACAGCTGAAAGGAGTTCGAGGACGTACCAGTTGAATTGCCTTGTGAGAAAATATTCATAAACATAGGCCCTTTAGGAAAATATATTTTGACCAATTAATTAATCAATCATTAATAATTAATAGTATCTTCGTTATTAAATAATATTTAAATTTAATTTAATTGCAAAATATAGAGTGTAAAACTAAACCAACAGGCTGATAAAAAACAAAAAAACAAACTAAACCAACAGCACAAACATATCTTTTTCTCTTATGAAACAGCAAAAACATAGGGTAATGGTACCGAGAAAAAAATTAATGGCTTGCCTTGCATAAATTTTTTAGGATGACTCCATAAACGTTCAACCAAGAATATCTGGCTGTGAACTTGTGATCTTACTATACTGTTCTATGGCTGAAGCAAAAGATCTATGCTGATTAGTTACAAAATCGGGTCCCAAATAGGAAAAAAAATGCTGTTCAGCCACCAAAATAGATACTTGTTTGGTGATAACAATTACATTACGTATTTAACCAACAGAAATTGCATCATACATTTATTTTTTTGGGTTAAATTCCAAATACATCCATAAATTTATACTCAATGTGTAAAAGTGGTGACTTATAGCCCGTTTGGTTCACAGAGTTCATAGGAATGTAATGAAATGTAATGGATGGGAATGTAATGTAATGTAATAATGATTACATAGCATTTGTTTGGTATGTTATTAAGGAATCATAAAATAAAATTTATATTTTATTTATAAAAAATAAAAAAAAATGTGAAATAAACTTTTTTAACTTTATTAAGATAAAAAATGAATGATATAAATGTATAAATACTGATTTATGAAAGATACAAGTACCCATATGTTAATTCATACAAGCTGTAATCCGGATTACATAGCCAAAGCTATGTAATGGGGATTACCTGATTTGATGTAATCCGTTGTAATCAGGATTACATTCGATTGCATTACCATACCAACCAAACAATGTAATCAATAGAATGCATCATGATTACATGTAATCCTCTTTCATGTAATTGAACCAAACGGGCTATTAATTAACAACACCGAACAGCTATTCCTTTTACCGGTGGCCCCACAAAAAATGAAAATGCCTTGACTTTGTATTTTCCAACACTGCCCTTACCCTTATGCCTCCCCTCCTCTTCCCTACTCTCTCCCTTTATTCCCCGTCTTCATTTTTTTTCCAACACTGACCTGTAGCATGTTGTAAAATAGCTTTTGAAAAGTGATTTTACACAATCTGAAGTAAATATGTGGGAGGAGTGTTGTCTCGACTTGCGTGAAAATGTTTATAGAAGTACTTTTAAATGATAGTCAAGCATGCTATTGGTTTTATATTTTCCAGACGGTGGCGGCGACTTTGAAGGCATGGTAGATAGCAAATGAGGCTATGAGATCATGGTCCAGGTTGAGAGGTGGCAAGATCGATGTCATCTCTCAACAACCGGATCGAGAGGCAACGAGTTGTTGCAACACAATGAGAGAAGGATTTCAATGTCCTCTTCATCCTCTTCCATGGCGAGATCAAGGGCGTGGTGGAAAGTAAAGGAGTGTCGACTTATTCTCTAGGTTTTTTCTGGTCCGGCTTCCCTCAACCTACTACCTTTTCCTTCATCAAATTCCTCTGTCTCAGCTCCGTCGTGTTGATTTCTTCATCCAGTGTCTATAAAATTTTAGACCATTCACCAAATTCCATGGCAATACCAAACCCAAATCCTTACAAGTCTCATTTAGCTTCAAACTCTCTTCACGTGCTACCCACGTGAATCAAACCCCACTTGCTTGCAAACTGACTAGAATTCCTTCAAGATCATGATCAGCAGGTGAAGCAAAGAGAAAGCTTCCTTGAGAGAAGTATATGACAAAACCAAAGGTTGAGGGGATTTCAATTCTTTCATCTATTTCTTCATTTTGGCACTTCAATTTTTCCTTCTCATCCGCTTTTCAATTATGGAAGGCCTGAACTGTTGCTATTTTTTTAGAAGTACTTATGTCGATTGTATATTTATTTGTAACATGTATTATAATTTTGGTGATTTGTAGTTTGGGATTGTTGATGATGGATTCATATTGTCGAAACATGGGTAGACAATGAGGCCATGAGGTTGGGGGAGAGGCTGTGTTTTATGGGGTTTGAGGTTATTTTGTTAGCTTCATGTGATAATAAAAGGAAGTTAAGCCTTGTATAAAAAAAAAAAAAAGGGAGTCAAGCATTATCATCAGCTGTGTCACTTTTGCTCCAATTTTAATTGCCTGTTGGTACTTTTGCACTAAAAAAATGTTTATGATGATGAGTTTACATTAAGATTAAACTTATGGGTATTTTT
Organism: Vachellia collinsii; assembly: GCA_006871305.1. Taxonomy (NCBI): domain Eukaryota; kingdom Viridiplantae; phylum Streptophyta; class Magnoliopsida; order Fabales; family Fabaceae; genus Vachellia; species Vachellia collinsii. The sequence goes on from QFDD01013106.1 coordinate 87,195, forward strand.
ACACTTTAACTCTTTTTCTTTTTTTGAATGCTCTTGTTGGTCATGTTAATTGGATGTTGATTTCCATTACTACATTGGATTTTGATTCTATAGCATCACAAGGATTTAATTTGATTTTAATAGTGTTAACTTACACTTTACACCATAAAGTGTATAGTTAAGACTAAAATTTATTAAAAGTATAAATAGTATGACCAAAATTCAACCTATAATTGACAATGTTAATTTAGATTACACCTTTAATAATAAAATTATAGAAATAAAAAATTATGATTTGAAATTAATAAAAATTCAATCAAATTATAATAACAAACAAGGGGTGCTCACGGGACGGATTGGAATGGGATGGGCTTGTTCCACATCTTGTCCCATTTCCAATCATCTCATCCCGCTGAATGAATAGCATATCGTTGGCTTTTTTACAGTTAGCCTATAAATAGTAATAAAATATCCCTAAATGTTGCACTTTTGAAAAAAATTACCTATATACTACAGTCAAACTTATTCACGTGGTTTAAAATTGTACTGAATTCATTCACCTGAATAACAAGTTCAATACAATTTTCCTCCAAACTCATTCATCACTTGTTCAGTATAATTTTAAACTCGTTCATCACGTAAATAAGTTTAACACTGTAATATATGAGAAATTTTTTTCAAAAGTGTAACAGTTAAGGATATTTTATTAGTATTTATAGGTTGACAGTAAAAAAGCCCACACCATTCCACTTTTAAATTATTGGGTAATTGAAGTTGCAAGGTAAAGGTAAAGAGAGAAAAAGGATGAAGAACAATTAATCGATTAAAATAATTTACCTCCTGAATGATAATCTGGTAAAAAAAACAAAAGCAGAAAATATTATGTGTGTCTTAAAATCTTAGTTATTTTTAATATTTTGTATACAAAAATATGACTGATACAATAATCTTTCTATACAAGTAATATATATAAAGAATGTTAATTATATCTTTAAAAATATCAGTTATATATTAAAAAATAAATATTTAGGAGGAGACAAAAAGTTGGGATCGAATAAAGCTGTCCACATACCGATGAGTAAACAACCCACAACCTGACAAACCCGCTTGCATCCTTTGGAAATTTTTCCTTTCTAGGTCCGGCCAAAAGCTACGGGTGCACTTGCGGGTTTAATAAAATTTATTAATTATTATTTAAATTCATTTATTTCTCTCTTACTCTATTTTCTAACACTGGCACTTAATAGTAATACATTTTATTCATTTGCACCTATTATTCTTTGAATATTTTGAGGTCAGAATTTTATCATTTAACCATAGCATTTTGTATTGTTTATTTTAATTAAATGCTTATTAAACGTTAAACTGGATGTCTTTTAAAATCATTTTAATTTAGATTTTTTTTAGTAAGTAAACATATTGTTATAGACCTTATGGTTATTATTATGGCTCTAATCATTGCAACACATGACATCAAAATGGAACAAGTCCTTTTTTGGGTCTATATGTCAACATCTAATCGGTCTTCCTGTAACCTCGTACCCTTCTATTTATATCCCAACCCATCCAACATTGGTTAAATGGGTTGAGACATGAATACAGGCTACCTCACATTTATGTAAATATAAATGAACCGATTATGTGTTAAGATATGGGTTGTTCAATTCACCTATTGCTCAACTCTACAGACCATCCCATTTCTATAATATCTTTGTCTCGTCCACTATTTTAAGGAATGGGATAGTCTCATTCCAAATGACTGGAATTGGAGCAAGATGGCTGGAACGGAATTGAAGCCAACATCTCAAATGACAAACAATGCCATTGACCCTTTCTTTATTCACCAATGGGGAGGCAACAAGCTGGGCTATTCGATTGCGTCATGCTAACTAGCCTGGCCTAGGGCCATGCACAGAAAAACTGCGATAGGCTAGGTTGGTCCATTTGGTGACTTGGGAATCTGAGAGAATATAGGAAGCTCCAAGAGAAAAAAATAAAGAAGTTAGCCGATAGACACGGCAAACTTATTATCGTGTAAGAGTTTGTTCATCTCATCTTTTCAGAATCACTTTTAAGCAAGTTGAGGTAAAACTTCTCTCATATATTTATCTCATATTACGTATAATCACTTTTCAAAAGTTAATCCCAAACAAACTCTAATTCATAACAATTAACACGAGAACTCTGCAGACCCGTGACTCTCCGATTGAACACAATTAAACCTCAAATTTCATCCTTTTATATACATTAAAATTCCATGTAGTAGATGTAATTTTTTTTTTATCAAGATGTGCCATTGGGAACATGACAAGAACGATGTAAAGTGGTTCAATATATCTCATATTTTGGATTTTAAAAAATTCCCTTGCTAAGTAAATATCCACGTTAAATTGTTATAAAAAATATTTTAATTTTTAAATTTATAAACTGTATACCCCGAAATCAGCATTGGGCTCAGACGGCCCAATTAGCATCGACGGCCCAAGATAGGTTCCAACAGCTGTCTCTGCGACCAAAGCTAGCCAGGACGACCAGCGTCTACGACCAGCGCCTACGACCAGCGTCTACGGCCAGCGTCAGCGACCGTCATCCCCAGCGACGCCGACAACGGTCCTCGATCTGCACTCCCCCGAATGTAGGACCAAACCGTTGTGATCCACGAATCTCGCACCCGCGCAGCCTGGATTCTCGCAGTCACCTGTAACTGCCCAACGGCTACTGAATTGAGAGTCAATCTATTTATTTCAGCTGATATGTAACAGAGGGGGGAGGATTGGGGCTGCAATCTTTTTCTTTCTCTCTTCTCCGGCAAAAAAGACCTCTGTATTTCGCTCTGAAATTCAATAAACAACTACAGGCTAAGCAATTTTAACCCCTTTTTTACTTTGTTTAACCCCTGAGTTTGGTTCCGCACTTCGTTTCTGAGCCATACGCTGTTGGCTACCCGAACCTTCCTTAGAATTCTGGTTTATCTAAAATCTGCACAAACATAAACGTTTCTTCAAAATATCACTATTAATTATACATGTCAAACTAGCTTTCATTAAGAATAGTTTTCATACATATAATTAAAAAATATATTTAAAAAATGACGGATGTTTAATATAAATAACAAACTATACTAATTTTTTTAACATTTTATTTGTCTGATAGGATTTTTATAACAAGTGTCAGTTATAAATCTGAAGTCACCACCCCAATTAACTGAAACGATTTTGTACGTATCTCTGATTTTGCCACAACTGATCAAGAAGATAGCGACTGCAAGTTACCGATTCATCAAAACCGCGTCAGGCATAATAATAATGAGAATCCCCGAAAACTGATTTTGCCACAACTCAGAAGCTGTCCCGCCGGATCTCCAGCGCAGGGATCCACAGTCACAACAGATGAGTCGCGAGAGGGAGAGTGATCCGTAGAAAGGAAGAGAAGCTGTAGACACTGGCTTGTCTTCCCATTAACCATCTAGCGCTTACTATCTCTCCCCTCTGCTGTGGTTGAGTGCAGGCAAATTTACAGTCTCAGGTGCATTCCTACAACTATTACAGCTTCTTTGTGGAAATGGAAATAATATTCTTGGATTCTTACCGGCTTACGGGATATGTTATTTTTTGCGAAGGGAAATTTGAAAGCCTACAGAATTAGAAGGAGTTAGACTTGAGATTTGTGACACGTTGGTATTATCGCTTTCTATTGATGGAATACCCCCAATCCCCTTCAAAAGTTAGGAAATTGACCAAACATAGATGGGTGTTAATGATTAGTACTGTTATATTTCTCGCGATGCTGCTGTTACTGGGTGTTTATCTCGAATTGGATCACAGAGAAGCTAATACTGTATTCAAGGGGTCGTATTATACAGTGGTTGTTGATTGTGGAAGCACTGGAACGCGGGTAAATGTACATGAATGGACTGTGGACGGTATAAGTATTATGGACTTGCCTATTTTGCTGCATTCTTATCCTGATAATACAACCCGCAGTTCTCTCTGGAAAAGTTCCTGTCAGTATCACTGCATGCAAACTGAGCCAGGGTTAGACAAATTTGTTAATGATTCATCAGGTGTAGAAGAATCTTTGGAACCATTGATTATATGGGCAGAGAATCTGGTGCCAAGTGAGAGGCATAAAGACACCCCTATTTTTATTCTAGCAACTGCTGGCCTGAGGAGGTTGGCAAGTAGTGATGCTGAGCAAGTTTTGGAAGATGTGGAGGCTGTTGTGAAGAATCATTCTTTTATGTATAGGAAGAGTTGGATTAGAGTTTTGAGTGGAAGTGAAGAAGCATATTATGGTTGGATTGCTTTGAACTACAAAATGGGGGGCTTTGCTGATTATCCCAGGTCTCCCACCTTGGGACTTCTTGATTTGGGTGGCTCTTCTTTGCAGATTGTGATGGAGGTAGGCAACACAAATGATGACACGCACATGGTGAGATCGAAGCTCAATTCAATTGAACATCAAATTGTTGCGTACTCTTTGCCAGCATTTGGCTTAAATGAAGCGTTTGACAGGACTGTCTCTATGCTCATGAATAATCAAAGTAGAGATAAAACTGGCGTTAGCTTTGAAATCAGACATCCTTGTCTCAGATCTAATTTTTGGGAAAACTACACCTGCTATTCTTGCACTGGTCATCAGGAAAATTATAGTAAGCTCCAAAAGGATGAACTTTCGTATTTGCGTCTTCTTGGAGAACCTGATTGGGGGAGGTGCAAAGATCTTGCGATTGCTGCTGCTTTAAACTTGAGTGATTTGAGTGCACCGCATCCAACAGCAGGTAAGAAATTCCAACTAGTAGTTTTTTCTTAAGTAGTTGTAACTATAGAGTTTGGGTTTTATCCTATTATGAATAGCAGATACATATTCATAGGTAAATACATTGAATATGGTAAATGAAGCTGGTTTATATACTTAATTTATATGAAGGTCACAAGCCACTTATATGCTCGATGTGTGTCGTGCAGGCTCTGGTATATATAATTTAACAGCCGTTGCTCATCCAATGAGGCGATTCCATGCTTTATCGGGTTTCTTTCTTGTGCACAGCAAATTAAATTTGACCCCAAGAGCCAACATAACAAAGGTTTGGGAATCAGGCAAGCACTTGTGCTCTACGTTATGGGCTGGCTTGAGCAGTATTTCTGACAATCCAAATTATGCTGGACAATTTTGTTTCCGGGTGGCTTATATGGCATCTTTAATTGAGTATGCTCTTCATCTTGATGATGCAGAGATGGTGTTTGGACCAGGTGATGTTTCCTGGACGTTAGGTGCAGCATTAGTTGAAGGGAAATTCTTCTGGTTCAATACTACGGCCAGCAAAGTTCAGGCCATCATTTCAACTTTAGAAAATTTTGAGGTCATGCCATCGCATACTTTTCTCTTTTCTGTACTTTTACTTCTTTTATTGATTGTTTATTGTTGTCAAATAAGACTTCCTATGCCAAGCAGAAAGGCTTCTGCACCTGGCATTTCTTTGCCATCCTATACTCAAACGAGACGACGGTCTGAATTCTAGTTAATTTTTTTGCATAAAGTCTTGTCCAGAAGCGTATTTAGTTAGTATTCTTCATTTCTCGTATCTCTTTTGTACACAAAATTAATGTTAATTAATTTCATAACATATGATGCAAACTTCTTGTGAGTGTTTTGTACTTCTCTCCCTGACCAATTCTACTTGTTATTATACCACCCACTGCTCTTTTGATTGATATCATCTCAAGCATAATTTGCCCACTTTAAAGTCATTCGAGTTGCATCTCAAGCAACTCTCAATCTTTCAGGATTTGGCTTTAGAAAAGAAGTTGAAAGTGTGCTGTGTTATGCTATGCAATATCTATATAAGACCAGTAAGGGTTAGCTTTAAAGCAAAGTTGCGTAGAAGAGAAAAAGAAACAGCAAGTTTTTATTGTTTTTAATTATAAGTAGTAGTAGCTGTAATGATACTAATCGTAATAGTAATAATAAAAGTACTAGCACTAGGAGTAATTTCTACAGAAAATATCAAATGGAAGAAGGCAATCAAACAAACTATGGCGCTCACATGGTTTTTTTTTTATTTAAAAAAAAAGTTATGGGCTCTGAGTGAACTGCAGAAGCCACAACCAAACTTCAAGCGTTTTTTTTTTTGTGGTCTAACAGGAATACTAGAATTTTTTCTAATGTCTCCTGTACCCCCGAACAATTCTTTCTTACCACTTGTAATCTCGCTGACCATACTGCTAAAGCTAATGCTCTGCTAAAACCTTTGAGCTCTTAGCTTAGCAGTTGCCTTTGTATCTTGTACATATTCAGATTAATGTAGTCCCCTTTCACTCAAAAAAAAAAAAAAACCAAACTTCAAGCGTACCATTTTTTTTTAAGGAGTTGTCACTATCACACGTTCAGGGTTTCCTATCAGTGGCCTTTTGATGAGGTTCACTGAGATCAATGTTGAAATAATATTGTGAAAAAGTTGGAGGAAAGAATCGATTCTGATTTGGATGTTAAAGGCCAAAATAAAAAATTAGTGAAGGCATCTATACATCTGGAACGCAGACTCAGCCGAGAATTTATGCATCTCGTGTGAGCCACTACATCCATGTATAAGCTATAGAAAATAGACAAAAAAAAAAATGCAATTATTTGGTGCTTTCTAGTAACTCATGATTTTAATATTTTTTTATATTTTGACTTCAGAAAAGCTTAACGTTCTCCATTTGGAATTTTGGTCAATGTTTGCAGCAGAAAATTTGAGACGCGCATATTTACTCTTTAGACAATCCTTGATACCATAAACTCTGATGTGCTCATAACGTGTGCAAGAATACACCATATACTATTATACCTATATTACGATTTGGGATTTTCCCAGTCTTTCTGGTAGATTCATTCACTTAGTATTACTACGCTATTCGGTGACACTAATTGTTTCTTATAAGTAATTTGTTGCATTTTGAGCTTTACTCTACTTGTTTCTGAACTGCCAACTTTTCTCCTTTCCTTTTTTCTTTTTTTGTTGACCATGATTTTCTGAATTCCTCCTGAGTAGTTGCAGTGAATTCAAATTAGCTGCTCTATTGTTATTGAGAGGTTTTTGTCTATTTGTTTGACCAATTGTTAGTATCTTATTTCCATGCCTTTTAGCTTTAGTACGTCCTCTGTTTCTTGGTAGAATTGTCATTAGCCTCACCTAAAGGATCCATTTTGCTTGAACAAGGACAAGTCGTTCTTCATAATTTTAAATGGCGATGTATATATGCGATTTAATTAATCTGGAAAAGCAGATTCTTCATCTAATTTCCCTTTTCAATATTCCAAAGCAGAGCAAAGCACCTTACTATTAGCATTATGGTCAGGTGATGTTGAAGAAGGTCCAATTCAGAGAAGTATTCTAAGTTCTTGTTTGGTTTCATAATGAAAACTATTGAAACTACAGAAAGAAGCCTAGCAGAGCCACAACCTTAGGCAAAACCCTTCATACTTGAATCTTGGCTTTGCCCTTGATTGAAATCAGATCACGGTTTTAGTGATTTCTAACGCGATATCAAATATGCTCTAAAACCATTGAAAACCATATATTCTACTGTGTATCTAATAGAATTTGGCTATTATTGGTAAATAACTATACGAGAAATCGATCATTAGTTCTGCATTAGTAATTTAGGATCAGGCTAAGTGGCGTGTTAGAATTACCAATGCTAAAAAGTACCATTAATCCATCGATCCACTCGTTTTCAAAGCCTGATTATCCGATAAGTACATCTGCTTCAACATAGTCAAAGTAAAGTCAAAAGAATAAGACCATAATTGATGTCTATTTCCTATTATTCTTCAAAGTATCATCATTGGTTGTTGCTCTGAATGGTCAAATGTGGGTGACAAAGCCCTTTTGTTAGTGCTATTAACACTCGAGTGGTTTTTAGCAGGTCCCAGAAAGTTTGTGCACAAACATTTCAAGTTGGGTTGGTTCTAAACCAAGCCAGAAATTGCGTGCTACTATAACATTTTGACATCCACAACAAATGCACAAACTAGTAAATGAACAATTTTTTTAAGGGGAAGAAAAGGCAGAGTTGGTATTCTGATGGGAACTAAAAGTTAATGGACGTATCAGCTTTTTAATTCGTAAAGAATGGGCGAAGCAGTGAAGATTATTTTGAAAGACATAAAAAACATCACATGGCTTCCACACTTCCCAGAGCGAATGAGCCATCACCATCTTCAACCTTCAAAGTAGGCACTAAGGATTTAGTGGCCTACCTGTGTGGATCACATAATTCTGAGACTATATACTCATTTCCACTTCTTCCTGTACTTGCACCATGCTTCTACCATATTTTAGTTATAAATGAATAGACACTATTCTCCTACATGGTGCAAAATCTTTTCACATGTGTGAGCACACAGGTTCGCAATTAAACGGTATCGAACCCTCGCTTGGTAATCAAGACAGGTTTCCTTTAAGCATATAAATATTTAAAGAAAGAAAAGGGAACCAAAAAAGGTGAAGAATCTAAAATCTACTCACCTATAAGTCAGAAGGTGCATTGCACTTATTTGAAATTTTATAACAATATTCAGATTTTGCATGCACTCTCTTCTGGGAAATATAGGAAAGCATAAGGGAAAGAATAACTTTTTAAGTTTTTGTTCTTATCATGAGATAACCTCAGTTAATATGCCATGTATTAATTTTTATCTGTTGAAGACCCAACTGGAAGAGGATTTCTAGGATTATGTTGCTTTCTTTGGTTAATGCTGATATGGGGTTGATGGTTTCATTAAAGCGAATAAATACTGTAAGGGGTCCATTTTATTCATTGTTTTGGGGGAAAACAAGAACAATCAAAACTAATTGTGACTGCCATACTTAAAGGTCCAGTGGCCATTGTCATAAATATGAGCCCCACTTTCTGATTTCTAAATCTTTTAGTGTTACTATTTTCTTCCATATGAGTGTGTGTGTTATTCATGTTTTTGAAACTGCTGAGATGCTGATTCCTCTTAAAAGCACGCCCAGCTGTGTCAGCCTTTTAAGAACATGGTTTTTATATATAGCTAATGCCATAAAATCACACTGCCTTTTATGAAATGAACCGATCAAGCACTTCTGGGAATTCAACCACATTTAAAATAAATCTCTTGGATTCATGTGGGTTTTTTGTTTTTTTAATTGTGGGCCAATGTCCATTGCTTAGAACAGAAAAAAGCTTTTTTCCTTTTTTATTCTCTCTCAGGTTTGGAGAGAGAGTGAGTGGGAGTTTGTGAAAAGAAGAGAGAAATTTAAAAGAAAAGCCAGCAAGCCAAGGAGACTAACTGTGATAAGGAGGGCCCATACTTTTGTGCCTCAAAATTTCACAAAAACCATGTGGCTTAGTGGCCAACTCAGCTCCCAAGAGAAACTTTAATAGGTTTTTAGATAGGAATATATCTTTCTAATCCCATTTTATCCATTTAATAATACATCAAACGTTCCACGGTAACATGCTTTCCTCTTTGGCTTGTAACTCGTGAGTCATTCTTATCCTTTAAAGATTGAATCTTTATTCTTGTTTTATTTTCCCCTTCTTCTGTTCCAGGGGAAGAAGCTCAAAGCCGAAGCCAATTTTGTGGCGTATGTTTATTTCTCAGCGACAAGTAACATTAGAAGAAGTAGATAGAACTAAGGTTGGGAATTGGGACATGAAATTTATGAGAGCTACCATACACAACATTAAAGATTTCTACTTTCATCCCTTACAGAGTTTGGCAAAGGAGTGTTTAATTTCAGCCATCAAGAAACAACTAACTACCTGCAGGTGGGCGTCTGAGATCGCATTATAAGGTGTCGGCACATGCAGTCATTAACACACTCTAATGTATGTCTACCTCAAAGTCTTCATACATACGGACAGCTTAAATAAGTGACAGCATTTATATTTCTTACATTCAAATTTACTTACTACCTTCCATCGGTAATTTGCTTTGAAGCCTTGCATAGGTTTGAAGACTTTGAGGTGCTGATTTGCTTGGCCTTGAGATGAGAGTAAAGACTTGTGGTAAAAACCCAACTGAAATGGGACATTAAGTGATCATATAAGCCACGCGCATGACATGGTTATGTAATTTTCTAGTACATATCACTATATTTTACCGAAATCAAGAAAACATCTTACACTTTATATATTCTAACTTAAGATTTAATAACTTTCCTTTTATTTTTCCATATTTTATAGGATAACCGAGAAGTCTAAGAAAATGGTAGCATACAAAACAATAAATTACGATAAAATTGTATATTTATATAAGAATAAATTGGAAAAAAAATCACCCAATCAAAAATTCTATCAATGAGAAAGGTTTGATAAAATGCACCCTGCAAATCTTGTATGTTAAATACTAATACTCTGATTCAAAAAAAAAAAAAAGCTATCTCTAGACTAAAGTAGTAGGTTATAGATAAATGTTGTTATTTTCAATGCAAAAACCAACCCAACAGAATTACCAAGGCTGGAATTTTTCCAAGGAGAAGAAAAAGCCACATCATATCATACTATTATCTAAATGAGGTTCATAGAGTCTACCGCAAAGATAATTATAAAACCCTCCTTTTGATAATTAATCAACCATAATTATCCACATAGTCAAAAAAACAGCCACACCAACAAGAATTTATGATTGTGTTCTCATGATGATGCCCCTATTGGATATAATAATGAGGCATGGCCCATAAAAAAAATTTTGGCTGTCCACTGTATCTGTTTTATTCCACTTTACAGTTGAGCTATCTCTATTGGGCTGTGTCATTTATATTTGGCCGTATTTATTGCAATAAATTTGCGAAGCTGAGAAAATTAAAGGCTGACAATAGCTGGTGAGACAACATTCCCCGAGTTCGATTCATTCAAGTAGATTTACAATTGGTAGCAACTGTGCTCACGAGATTTTAGAGGCCAGGGGAATTTGGATTCAAAAGTTAAAAGAGTTGGAAATTACTAAGTTATATGAAATTATTAGAAGTGATTTAGTGGACAGGGATTTTGATAGTTGCAAAAAAAAGTAGGCTTGGTTGACACAAATGACTCAGTATTATCTAACTTGCTAAGTCATCCTAAGGCGCGCGCGCGCGAGAGAGAGAGAGAGAGAGAGAGAGAGAGAGAGAGAGAGAGAGAGAGTAATAAAACTTGGAAAGTACAGCCCCACCTATCCGGGGTCTATTTTATGTGCTGGTTCTTCAATTTCATGGCGTGGGAAGCACAAAATCAAGACCACTATTATCTCTATTCCTCTCTCTCTCTCTCTCTTCCGTGGGGATTTATTATAATTTGAAAACGTGAAGGCAGTGAGTAAAACTTGGTGTCTTCTGGGAAGCTCTTAGTGTTTTGTATGGATACGAAGAAGGGATATTCAGGCTTCATGAGGACAAATCATGGGAATGAACCATTTGTTTCATGTCATCAACAACTACATCGCACAAGAAGACGACAACACCAATGCTTACAAGAAAATCACGTTGCCTCAAAACAAACAAGCCCACCGAATCATTCTCTGAAACTGGCTTCTTCTTCTTCTGCGACTTCCCAAAATACAATCCTACCTCTGTTTCCTGCTTTTGTTGTTTTTCTTCTGCTTCTCTCTTTTATCTCTCCAGTTCTGTCTCACTCCTCACCAACCAATCAAACTTTCCGACCTGGTCCTGAGTTGCTCAAACTAAGGAGAATCAGAGCTCTCCTTAAGAAAATCAACAAGCCTTCTGTCAAGATCATTAAGGCATTTCATTTCTTACTATTGTCCCCTGCTTCAGAATTTTATTTTTTATTTTATAATTTTTGAACTGTAGATTGATGTTCTAGATTTGTATTTGCAGAGCCCTGATGGGGATTTGATAGACTGTGTTTCATCGCATCAGCAGCCAGCTTTTGACCATCCTGAGCTTAAAGGGAAGAAGCCATTGGTAAGAAAACAAAAAAAGACTCTTTCTTTGAGCTCAATGGATCCCCAGGATTCAGTAGTTAAAATGCAGGCTAATATGTCTTAGTCTGACCAAAAGTTGTTAATTAGTTTTAAGGATTGAATTTTAAGATGCGTTAAGGTTTACAGGATCCACCAGAAAGGCCAAAGGGCCACGAAGGCAATGGAGAAGAAGTGACTGAGAGCTTTCAGCTATGGACTGATTCTGGGGAATCTTGCCCGGAAGGCACCGTTCCTATCAGAAGAACAACAGAACAAGACATCCTAAGATCAAGTTCTATTCGTAGATTCGGAAGAAAACCAAGAAGAGTACGAAGAGACTCAACTGGCTCAGGTCATGAGGTTAGTGCTACAACACAAGCAAGACTCTTTCTTTCTTGCTGTTTCATCAAAACAGGCTTCTTTTGTTTTTCTTCCACACACTTTACCTTACCATAAAGAAAAGGAAAAGAAAAGCCAGTGCTGCTTTTCTGTGTCTACCAGACAGTGGAAGACGAATTCAAAAACAACAGACATGAAGGGACCGCACATGTTAAAAGTTTTGCCTCCTATATGATAAAAGTGAGTTATCACAAAAATTTTCGGCTCTAATTCATAAAATAATATTGCAGCATGCAGTGGTTTTTGTTAACGGAGATCAATATTATGGAGCAAAGGCAGGCATCAATGTGTGGACACCAAGAGTAACTGATGAATACGAATTCAGCTTATCACAAATATGGGTCATTGCAGGCTCCTTTGGTCATGACTTAAATACCATCGAAGCTGGTTGGCAGGCAAGTCCATACTACTGTATCTAAATATTCAATTTTCCTTCCAAACTCTTAACCATTTCCAGCTTGGTTGAGGTTGATGTGTGCTTCTTTTCCCTTTTTTCTAACTTTTTCAGGTGAGCCCAGAACTGTATGGAGACAACTATCCTAGGTTCTTCACTTATTGGACTGTAAGTTTCCTCTTTTTTTTCCCCTAATGTGTTCCTTAATTTTGTTCTGTCTTTGGTTTAGTTTTCTCACAGTTGGGATGTGCTGTTGAACATACAGTCAGATGCATATCAAGCGACTGGATGCTACAACTTGCTGTGTTCAGGTTTTGTGCAGACCAACAATAGAATAGCCATAGGGGCAGCAATATCTCCGAGGTCGGCTTACAATGGAAGACAATTTGATATTGGTTTAATGGTCTGGAAGGTGAGTTTCCTTGTTCTTTTTTTCTTTGTCTTGCCTTTTTTTGCTTAATTTGATTCGCAAGTCTTTTTTCTTTTTCTTTTCTTGTAGCTTTTAAAACCGTTATTTGTTGCGATATTTTGCAGTCAGTTTGGTTTCCAAATTTTTCTTTAAAAAAAGAAAAAAGGAGAGGTGAGAGTAAAAGAAAACAATGACTCGTTTACTTTGGCAATCTTCAACACGCTTTTATTTATTGTTAGTATTAAATGCTTTTTCTTGACAAAAAAAAAGTACTAAATTCTCTTGCATGTGAGAGGGAGATTCCTTTGCTTTCCTTGTACCACTGTCCTTCATGGGGTCGACTCCCCTCTGCCTTTTTCTTTATTAAAGCACTTCTCTTCTTCCTTCGCTTCATTTTATTTTATTTTTCCCCGTTCAAGTCTTTTGGTTTAGTTTTGCTGTAACCAGCTTCTCCAACAAATCAGAAAAGGAATAAAGAAAGAAATAGTGATATGTGTGTGTGTGAAAAAATTAATATTTTCCTTACACTTTCACCTAATTTATAATCAGGTTTCTATAACTTTTTTTACTGGATCCTTATAATTAAGGTCATATAAATTTTTTTATCAGTTACCTGAAATTCCATTCTTGTGGAAAAAAAATGTTCAGTGAGGGTTAAGAAAATACTCCGTAATTTTAATGTGTGAATAATAATTGAATAAAAATAAACCTCTGGCGTTGCTTCGCCGAGGAGGGTGGAACAGTAGTAGAGTGCAATTAATGAAGAGAGACGGTGGACGCAGGATCCGAAACACGGGCACTGGTGGCTGGAGTTCGGGCCGGGCCTGCTGGTGGGATACTGGCCGGCGTATTTGTTCAGTCACCTGAGAAGCCACGCGAGCATGGTGCAATTCGGAGGGGAGATAGTGAACTCGCGATCGAGAGGGTATCACACCGGCACAGAGATGGGAAGCGGGCATTTCGCCGGAGAAGGATTCAGAAAAGCGGCATATTTCAGGAACTTGCAGGTCGTCGACTGGGACAACAATCTGCTTCCGCTCACCAACATTCATCAGCTAGCCGATCATCCCAATTGCTACGATATCAGACAGGGCCGTAACAACGTTTGGGGCACTTATTTCTATTACGGCGGCCCCGGTAGAAATATCCGATGCCCCTGACCTGACCGAACCTCCCCATGATCCTCCTCCTCCTCCTCCTCTTATTTTGCCCTACATTGTTATTTATCATATATATATATATATATATTCATTTTTCGAATGAATTCTCTCACTGACGCCTTAATTAGAGGCTGTTTGTTTGGATTTCCCCGTCGCCGACTCGCCGTCGTGTAAATTTCTTTGTGAGCAGCAATGAAAGCCAGAGATTTTGTGTGCTTTTCTTTCGGCTTCCATGCACGTAATTTATGCGACTGACTATGTATTTACCACTTGTTTGGTTTTACTATAACACATCATCAAGCAATACAAACGAAAAAAAAGGTCTTGGAATTAGGTGTATCTCTGCAGCGTGATATAGACGATGCACCAGACAAAAGGAAAAACGATTTTGATGCATTGAAAACCTGAGAACCATTTATGGCAACAATGGATTTCCCACCAAACTCGTGCTTTCCAACCAGCATACGTCTAGCCAAGAATGTGTCTTAGTGCATGTTTGGCAAGTGCACAAAACCTTGGTTTTAAAGGAAAACTAAGGTTTTGAAAAAGCTGTTGACAAACATGTTTCGAAAATGCAGAATAGCTTCTGGGTCTAAAACCATGGTTTCAGAAGTGATAGACAAACATACTCTTTTTCTCCAGAATAGCTTTTAACTCTTAAAACCATGGTTTGGGGTGGAAACCATGGTTTTCCAAAAAGCTATTCTTTCCAGCTTTTTCAGAAGCTATTCTCCAGAATCTATTCTCCAAAAGCTATTTTACGCAATCCGAGACAGAATCTATTCTCCACAGCATTTACCAAACATGCTCGATTTACCAGTAATTCTAAAAATATGCGATCCAAGATCTATTCCGTACATAAACTTAGAGTCATAAATTTGGGTTGGGTCAAACCTGTAATTTTGAGCTTTTAAAAGAAAAACGGGTCTAAAATGGCCAGTCCTAATGGATCGAAGCTTAAAAAGACTGACCTTGTAGGACCGAGGGCCGGCCCATTTAAATCCACCATAATTTTATTTATATTTTTTTAAATAATTTATATGTACTTTACATAATAAATATATTTTAAATTTATGATTTTGGTTTATTATTTGTTGTAAAAACTTAAAATGATGATTATGATTGTGTTACAAATAAAATACTTGATATTTTTATCTCGTTAAAGCAAAGTCTTCTAAGCCTATTCCTAATGAAGCTTCTTTAAATTCAAATATTCATAAAATTGAAGATGGTGATGATGATTGATGAAGAAAGAAGCTTAAGTTGTATAATTTGTGAACTTAAGTTTAAAACTTTCAAAGTATTTATTATTGTCGATGAAGTTATTTAGATAATTAGATATGATTTTCTATATTTTTGAGTATGAAAATTGTATTGTGCCAACATTATTGTATTTTTTTCAATAAAAAAAAAAGAACAGTATCTCAAGCCCGCGGGCCGTCCTATCAGGGCCAGGCCTGAGGGACTAGAGCCTAAACGGGCCGACAATTCCCCCCTCTACATAAACTCTATCTAAAAATTAAATAGCATTTTGACTTTTTCATGTTAAAAATATCTGTAAAAAAAAATTCATACTTTTTACGTTGAGGGTAAAAGAAAAATTATAATAAATATTTAATAATTAGCGTGGTCTTACAAATAGTACTGCAGAATTTTTCATCCAAACGTCTTAAAACTAGAATCCGGAAGAGGGAGTGATAATTTAAGTAGATGAAAACAAATTAATTGTCTTGTTTTAAATATTTAGAAAACGTACATGTTAAGCTAAATGTCCGAAGAAATCTGAGATTCAGTATCATGCAAGTCATGACGGGATTATTTTACTATTGTTTCTGAAGGTGGAGGGAGCATATACATATATATATATATATATATATATTTTAATGCATCCTAATGTCAAGTGTTTACGTCGGTAATAAATTCTGTTTCCTTGACGTTCAATTTACGGAGGCCAAGTCTGCTATGTCAACCAGAAGGAATCTCCCATGTTACTCTCTCATCCTTACGAACACTATTAAAGCAACTTTTTTATTCCAATACTCCGTAAACGAGAGAAGAAAGTAAATTTGTGTGTGTGTGTGTGTGTGTGAGAGAGAGAGAGAGAGAGAGAGAGAGAGAGAGAGAGAGAGGAGGAAAAAGGTAGAGAGGTAGGCAAAAGTGGGCGCCCGCGATAGTGGCATATAGTGTGCAAACGAATGTGAGTTATGCTGAAACGAGTGCAAGATACCATAAACTTTATTGGAGAATAATACATGTGGGAAAGATTTGAATCATACCCTGGAGTTGACGCTTCTGTGCGTGAAACCAAAGCGATGAAGAGATTCCTCATTTAAAGAGTAAGGGACACTGAACCTATACTATACTACTGTGGCTCTTTGGTCTAACACTGCCCTGAAACGTGTTGCAGAAGCAGTTACGCACTTGGGGATTCTGCTGACTTAAACTGGAAAGGCTTGGAAAAAGATACTTCCCGCATATCAAGCAACAGAAACAGCTCCGTGTTGTTAGATGACAAACCACTGTCCTATTATACCAAAAAAAATAGTAAAGTAATAATAATATGGCCAAGAAATTGAATTTTATTTTATCTCATTTTCAACTTCCGGGGCACACAGCTCGTGATCAGCTCTATACCATTGAATTATTGAGCAAGCAAGGAGCAACCACTGATACAGTAATCATTCTGAAAATTAGCGGAAATGGACATATTATTCACTCTTTACCACAGAATCACTGGGGTTGATGACACACCAAAAGTAAATGCTTACTCTTCAAGTAATAAATGATCCCTCTGATACAGTTATTTAAAAAAAAATAATGTATTTACCCTACAAGACTACAAATTGGAATACACCATCATCATCATGCACATAGATAAGCAATACTAAATGGAGCAAACCACAGAAGGTGGGGGACCCCCAATCACCATGGTCTCCAATATTGTGAAAGGTAAACGTCAAAGAGGTCCCAGTGAAGTTCCAGACCCCAGTCCTAGGCGTGGGAGACATAGTTAATCTCCTTTACGCAGTCAAAGAAGGCGTCCAAGACAGTCTCTATTGGTTATGATGATTCCCGATGAAACCTCCTCCCATGTTTCACTATCATTTATCAACAATATCCACATCAGTGTTGCACTTGATACAGCTTGGCAGTATCCACAGCAGAAGATTTTGGTCCGGCGAAAGTTAATATCTGTTGTAGTTAAATGATAATGCCAAGAACATGGAGGGAAAGGCTAAATATACAGACAATCTTGAGGATTAACATCAGGAGAGGTATTGGGTAGGGCGCAGCCAGATAGACCAAAAAAGAAATTGCACGAACTATTATGAAGGAAAAGTATATTGTTAAAGCATAGAGACGAGTTTTTTAAGACAAAGTGACCGTGGGACTTTTAGCTCAACTTGGATTCTTGCTACTATAATATTATTATATCCATTATTATCCACGAGACAATGGTGGCTTTCCTAATGAACTCCAGTAATGGTGCATAAAACCCAGGAACCAACGTGGCAATGAACTTCTTCAAATGTTAGAATGCAACAGACAGGGGTCCAGGTGAAGTGCAATCAGTTGCCAAACAAGAATCTCCAAAAGGGCATTCAACTGACATGTACCGCAGACAGCTGCTGAGTGTAATTGTCACCAAGTTCTGAAACAGCATTGTCTATAAGTTTAATGAGGTCGTCAGGTGTGTGGATCCGAGAAGAAGAACGCGCTTTCAAAACATTAAGGCCCCTCAGATGATCAACTGCAGATTTCTCAAGTTCAGAAGACAAATAAGGTTGCTCATGTATCGTCACATATGTTTTTCTCAAACGCGCACACAACTTAGAAAACCTAGGATCTTCAGATGTTTTGCTAATGTCCAGAAAGCAGTCATGATTTCCTTCAAGAGCATGCATGCATTTCATCTCCAATGCAACTTTCCTCACTGATCCAAGATTGAAAACTAAATGTTGAGCGATTGTCAGTGAGCTTTCAGGGGGACTTCCATATTTTCCACGTAGATAGCAAAGCAATACTAAGTTGGCCATGCTAAAGCATGTTATGAAAGTAAAGAAGTCATAAAAGTTCATCCCTGTTTTAAAATTAAAAAACAGTAGAAGTCAGCTAAAACATCAAATGTAACTCTGCAATCCAACTGCCTTCATATGTCAACTATATAGTGCACCTGTGTTAGCAAAAAGATTGCGCTGGCAGAGACCCTCAAAATCATCGCATATATCCTTGATGTCCTCAATGTATCCCTTGGCCTCATTGTAGTCCCTCAAAAGTAAGTTCCACTGCCACAAGATGAAACCTCATCAAACAAACTGAATTGACTTCAATTTAATCATTAAGGCACTTATCAAATTTGAACTATACGGAAATGGCATAATGGGGGACTTACCACCCAAGAAAGGTTATAGGCATTGAACCAGTTGTGGTTTATAGATATAGTATCCTCCTGAAAGCTTAAGAAGGTATCATCAATCATTCAGGTCAAATCTGATGTATCTGACAGAATCAGCTAAACTGACAAATCTAGAGGATCAAAATCTAAAAGTGGCTCTGAAGGTTCCCGTTTTCATGTGATATATCAATTTATCTCCTAACCATATCCAATTAATAACATCTAAGGCAATCGATCAGTTAGCCATTAGATTTTCAAAAATCATAGAATGTCAACACCGTCAGTTATTGAACCATCCTAATGTAGGGCAGCCTTTCAAAATCAAGGGAGAATATAACCAGCATGGGTCAATCAAACTTAATTCTTGGAGAGAGAAATGCAACGAGCATGGCTCAGCTGGGGCACAATAGGTAGTTTAGCTACCAGAACAATATTTAATCAGAGACTGGTTCCATCGGAATATAACAACAATTTACATAGGGAACCAATGGATACCAGATTGTGAACTTGATGATACCATCCACTGGGAACAAAAATAATTTCACCTGCTTCTTGCGTGCATTCTAACCATATAGCCTGCACGTGTAAAAAACCCACTGAAGCAAAGAAGCATAGGGAACAAGAAAAATTATGTCAAAATTAAAGTTGGAAATTACCTTTTTAAAGCCAGGAAATGTTGATTCACTTACTTCAGCAAAGATATCATACACACAGCTTTTCACATTCCTGAATCAGAGTTGAGACAATAAAGTCAAACAAAGAAATGTATGCATTCTTAAGATAAATATGTAATTTCTACTATATTTTTGCATAATTATCAAGGTGTGGCAAATATAGGGAGTTATGGAGGGAAATAATCATTCCAGTCAGAAAGTTAGGACAAGGTGACCATGGGAAATAAAGACAGTGGAATAGTGGATAATCAACTGATCTAGTAATGATATTTCAGTGGCTCAGTGATTTGACCAGTGACCACAGTGCCCAACTGTTATTAACTTCTATATGGCCAAACAAAACGATTCATGCCTGTCAAATACAAGATGACTCTGAGGAGGAGCTAGAAAAAGCCATCTCTTCTTGCCACAGACATTTGAAGACCAACTGTATGACCTGAAAACATCAGCATGAAGAGGAGTCCAAGAACCTGCCAGAGGAGCGGAAAGCTAGGGGCTACTGTTGAGTACTTCATAAAACTAGTCAAATGAAACTAGACCGCTCTGTTAAGAGAAATTTCATAGTGATGGTCACCATGAATAAGCACAAACCTTTTGCCCCCATGTAAACAAAACGATAGTCAGAGCAACATATTTCATTATTTTGTTGATTGTTATCAAGATCTGTATGTATTTTGTAGTAGTCGAGATAGAGGTTGAGCCAATCATCATGAAAGAACACTGGTGTGGTGTATGCTAAATACTCTGGATACTCCTGGCCATATTTACAAACCAACCGGAAATATGTAACCAAAATAGAAGTTAACCGAACTGCATATATAACTATAAATTAATGGTATTGATGTGTCTCCCAACAGTGTAATTTATATAATGAAGCCACAGCTCCATCATCTAGGGAGTTTACACCCGTAACAAATTGGAAATGAAACAATTCATTGTAGTTCAATTCAAGAAACAAAGCCAAAGCTTACAGCAGCCAAACCCTCAACAGTATAAACATGTTTTGAGCTCCTAGGCTATGTTCAAAATTTCATTTTAAAAATAATATCAGTACTCCAAGATATCACCATAGAGAGACTTGGAAAGTGCCTTAAAATCAACCATCTTGGATCGAAAACCTTTACCTGGAATTGTATTATTAATGATATTTGATTAATCGTACTAGTTCCTACTTCCTACTCCTAGTTTCGAATATCTTCTAGGTCATGCTCAACGCATCAAGTTCATTAAACATGAATCAATAGAGAAAAAAGGGAAGGGTGATGGGAGAAGCTTGCACGACTACCTTTACAAAGTGCCAATCCTTCAAATACAGTACGGATCCATGACCATTACTATTATGATTTTCAGTAGTAGGCTGTACTGGAGAACCCTCTAACCAACGCCTTATAAAATCTGAAACACGCATCTCCTCCCTTTTCTGATCCGTGAATTCTCTTGTGTCACAATCTGCAACCTTTATGACACGGATATAATGAACATTAAGGTTTTCAATTTCCTATTTACAGAAGCTTATCGCTGTATTGTTAAAGCAAAACAAGGCACAATAGCATCTCTCTTTTTTTCAACCGAAATTTCTACCATAATAATCGACAAATGAGTAAAAGAAATATTACACTGGAATCGAATGTTTAATTGTACAAGTTTGACAATGCAGAGGACTAACAAAACAATGTCTTCCTTGTTTTAACAAAACTTATTTTTTTCCCCGAATTGTTTAACTTCGAAGCTGAAATGCCTGCGGAAGAATGAGTCCCGAGTTCCACTCAATCAAGATAGCAGAATGCAGCATCTCAGACTTTTGATACCATTTGCTCATATAATTTAATTCCAGAAGTAATTTACTCTGTCTATTGATCACCCTCCAAATTAGAGTGAGAAAGCGAAGAGTAAAGGGAGGTAAAACACACCCAAAAACAAAATTCGTGATTTCTGAAATTTCGGGCCTCGGAAAAAGATAAATAGATAGATACCTGAACTTTAGAAGTCCCAAAATGGGAAGAAAAAAACTGGAGGTTGGGTTGGCCATTAATGGCAATCCAGTCTCTGCAAGCCCTCCAATCGTCTATGAGTCCTGTGAGCACCACAGGTCGGTTCTTCTCCATGTAGCGGTTCACGAATTCCCGATAAGTCAATTCCTTTCCATTTACCTTCTCTATTTGTCCGCCTATGTTGATATCCATTGCGGGTCTCGACCTCATTAAACAGTTTCTACGCCTTCCTTCGTCAGAAGCACAAGCTTTGGCGGTAGTTAGTATTTGATGGAAGGACAAACCAACCAAGCTTCCCTCCTTTCAAGTCTTGGTTCCAAAATAGTCTGCAATGCTTCAATTGGGCCAATATCATGGGCTCACCGAACTAGGCTTTCACCTGAATTAAAACAATCCGTCTGTTACGCCCAAGTACAGTGAAAGGAGTTAACAGTGAACTAACGTTTGAATTGAGATATATACATTTAGTATCTAACTGTAACTCAAACAATTTGACTTCAGTAAGAAAAAATCATGTTCAGGTTGTTGATGAATAGGTGTTATAAATGACGACAATTTTTCTGGCCCAGAAAATAAAAATAGGACGACAATTTTGTGGTGATTTGAAGCATATTACGGAGGGAAAGCTCTCGGTGTCTCTTTTCTAAATTGACCGTGTTTTGATAAAGTTACAACATCATTCTCTGTGAATTGAATGTGACTTGGCTATGTAACATGAAAAACCACATCAGCAATGTTTGCAGTGGAATCTTTCTTTCTTTCTTTTTTGGGATAAGTGCTGAATTTCATTAGAAGTAAGACCTGTTGGTAAGGATTACAACAGCCTATTCAACTCTCTTATTCCGAAACATGAGAGTACTTAGCTAAATAATTAGCAATATCAATGTACTATCGTTGGGAATGTCCAATTGAAACATGTCAATTCTTATGTAAAAATAATTTAGTTTCCTCCACTATATATCTGAAATGATAGTTAATATCACATTATTTGATAATCGATTTAAGATCTTCAATACAATCTGAAAAAATAACAACTTTTCTAAATCCTCTGTCCCAACATACGTTCAAACCATAGAATACACTAAAAACTTCAGCAATGATAGGGGAACTATAATGACCTTGCAACAGAATCCAGGAATCCAATTGCCTTCATGATCTTGAATAGCTCTTACACATCCACTCCTACCATCTTGAAGAACTGAGCTGTCTACTTCTAGTCGAACTTCATCATGTTGACAATTCGGAATTGATTGGGGCATTGAATGGAGTTATTGAATAATCCACATGATCTGTGCAAATCCTTGTCCATACATGCTCTAAGGATGTTAGACTATGCATTTTGATTTCCTATGGGCTCCGTTATCTCAAAGAGTTTACAACATCTTAATGTTCAGATTTCTCAACTTATAAATAAAATACAAGGAATACAATTGGGGATTAAAATTTAACAAAATGAGTTAGTTTCTCAGTAATGTGGTGAGTTAAGGCTTGTGAAAGGTAATTAAAGAAAATAATATATATGAGAACTTGGTTTATAAGAGTCCAAACAAAATAGAGGTATAGGTGGTCGTGATTAGTACGATGAGGGTATTGCGCTTATAATGCAGGAAGGAGGTGATGGGGTCGGTTTCGTGGATGTGGATGGTAACGTTGAATGCTGCTAAGTAGTCTCACATGGTGCGGGCCAATATGGTTGGTTCAATCAACGCAGACAATAAGCAATTAGACACCACCTTCTTTCCCTTTCTCATTCCCACACAAAGAACCAATTCCATCAATTATTAATAACTAATTTGAAAATAAATTAAAGGAGAGCCAAACATAACTTTTAAATACAAAAACGGATGTGTAATACTGATAAAAAAACTTGGGGAAATTTATTATAGGTTACTCTTAACGTGACAAGACTAAGAACTGATGCCCATTTAATATACAAGGGAGTACATACCAGGCTGTTACTGCATTCTTTTCTTTTCTTTTTTCTTTTTTATTCGCATACTTTCAGGGCCGCATGGGTAGGTATGGATATGTTACAATACTACTATTGAATGCGTCTGCAGCTAGCCATGTTCTTCTCTGGTCCTTCTCTAAGTAAATAAACAAGAGCCAAGCATCCTTAAGAAACGGGAGATTTGCAGCATCTTTAAAATCTCATTATCGTTAGTCTTGTGTCTAGAGTCACCTTTTTTATTACCAACCCTCCATTCCTTAATTTAAGCATCAATTAACTTCTTTTTATATTAAAAATGTTAAAGAAACTGATATATTCATCTAATAAAAATTAATAAATGTGTTTCGAAATATATATAATCTTAAGTAACCTTTTTAGCTTCATTAATCTTTTCAAAAAAATTATGGTTAAATATACTTTTAGTGTCTATAGTTTACCTCAATTTAGGTTTTAGTCACTGAAGTTTAAAAGTGATGGTTTTGATCCCTCAAGTTTACATTGTTTAAAACTGTTAGTCCCTATAGTTTTAAAAGGTCCTTGTACTTTTAACTAATTTTGTTTTTTATCCCTATATTTTGAATGAATTTTGGTTTTAATCCTTATACTTTGAATGAAATTTTATTTTGATCCCTAAATTTAACTGTATTAATTAACGTAGTCAAACATTCAAGTCCCTAAAACTACAAGGATAAATTATACAACAATTTTTTTTTTCATGTTACCTTGTCCAGTTATTAAGAAATTTCACTATAATTAACGGAATTAGTGACACATAAACAAAATTAACTGTATTAACATTAGGTGTAGGTCATTTTAAAACTATAAGGATTATCAGTTTTAGACAGAGTAAACTTAAGGGACTAAAACCACAACTTTTAAACTTCAGGAATCAAAACCCTAATCAAGGTAAGCTACAGGGACTAAAAGTAGGTTTAACCCAAAAAATTAATCGAAATTTATATTAAGGATTGAAGATAGTATATTTTTCCATTGTATGACAAAGAATGAGTGTGGGTTTTGCATGTTAGGAATGGAATGAAGGCAACTATTAAGAATTCGTTTGGATTAACAGTAAAATCTACTTTCTCAATATGATTTACGGTATATAAGATAAGTATGTGATAGCGGTGATTTTCCAACATAAGGCCTAAGTTGGTGTAGGTACACTCATATATTTGCGTTTGTCCCGAAGTAACAAAATGAAGTTCCCAACACTTACATAAGGAGACATTATTAATGAGGAGTGGTGGGAGGTGGGTGGTGAAGGGGGAGAGAGTTATGAGAGGAGGAGTGGAGGAGGGACAATGTGGAGGAAGAGGATGAAAACGACGAAGGATGAGGTATCGTTTTCGGGGAGAGGATATAATCAAAAGAAGTGGAGGTGGTGGCGGGTGGCGGTTTGCTGGAAGTATCATCACCATCACAATCGTCGTCATCATCGTGTCGTATCTCTCTCAATAATGCTGCAACATCCTTCATGGTGGGTCGATCTTGGGGACGCTGAGTGGTGCAGAGCAGCGCAATGCCAAGTGCCTGAAGCATCTGTTGGATGTGTGTGTCTGGAAGGCCCCGGAGCTTGGAATCCACAATCTGGGATGGGTCCTCCGTCTTGCTCCTCAGCTTCTGTCTCACCCACTCCATCACGTGCTCTCCACCCTCCCCTACGGGCCTTTTTCCTGTTATTATCTCCACCAACACCACTCCAAAACTGTACACATCGCTCTTCTCCCTTATTCTCACCATCCATCCATACTCTGCACCACAGCACAAGTTGATCATCACATGAATGTTACTGCATGCATGAATATACACACATACAAAATACTGAATGCTATTATTTGGGGTGATTGGGAATACTCCTTTCCACTCCTATTTCATCTTAATGTACATTTTTACTTTTCATTTAGTATGTGTTGATCCTACTATCATGTGTAACAGTGGATTTTAAATAAAGATAGTGAATAAAAATGTGTTGATTTTTAAAGTGGAGTTAATAAGATTTAAAATATCATTTGATATATATAAAACACGTGAAAATGATTTATAAATAAAATAAAATGAATATATATGCAGCTTTTGAGCTTGAAACGTGGAGGTTGTTGGGTGTAGTGGCGGTCCAAAAGCCCAAGATTGTGTCTCATTATTATGCCTCCCATATGGAATGTGTTCCTCCTACGTTGGAGTCTGTGCCATGTGCCAACCTTTATCGCCCCAAATTATACATCTTCTCCACTTCGCCTTGCTCCCGTCACATCCCACACTCTTTCTCAACTTCCAAAGCATTCGCTCATGTGAACCCAACAAAACAAATTCCTACACTGTTCATGTCTGCTAATTGTTATTATTCTAATCTAGTAAAAATTTAGCAAAGTAGTGACACCTTAACACTTCTTATCCATTCTAAATCTTGTTATTAATTACTTTTAACTATCACACTTACAATTCTTAATATAAAAGTTCGCTTATGATTAAATTTGATCTTAAATATAAAATTTTAATTCACCCAATCTTATAAATTTTATAATGTTTTTCTTAAAACATCTCCATCCACAATAGATATTTGAAGTTTCCATCAACAAGAGTGAAGATAAAAAAAATATTTTAGAAAAAGTAACTCATATTTATTACAAAGAAATGATTAAATTGATTTCATTAATCTATCTAAATTAGTCATCCAACTATTATTTTAAGAACATAACGAAAAAAAGTCATATTAAAATTTACTTGTAAATAGTTTGGCTTGTCCAATTAAGCATCCACGGAAAAGCCCTTTTCAAGTCTTGAAAACTACTGTATATCTATCATGGCGAGCTTCATCGTCATCAGCTTGCCATAATTTTGCTGAACCCCATGCTAATTATACCGTTTGATTGCTTAATGCTATCAGAAACGAAAATTCACGTACCTGGCGCAATGTAGCCGTAAGAACCCGCGAACTGTGGACTAACGGAAAACGGACTGTGATCGTCGTCCACCAATCTTGCAAATCCAAAATCTGCCAAGCATGGTTCGTACGTGTCTCCCAACAAAATGTTATGCGCCTTGACGTCCCGGTGCAAGATAGCCGGCACACAGTCATGGTGTAGATAAGCCAAGCCTTCGGCCACGCCCAGTGCTATCTTCAATCGCGTCTCCCACTCGACTAATCCTCCGCAATCCTCGTGCAAGAGCGTATCTAAATTACCATTCGGTAAATAATCGTACAGCAGCAGTTTCGTTTTCCTATTTGCCGCCCAACCCAAAAGCCGTACGATATTCCGGTGCCGGATTCTTGCTAGTGTGGAAACCTCCGAGGAGAATGCTGAGGCTGAGAACTTCTCCGATAATCTGTACCTTTTCACGGCGATCGTTAATCCCGACGGGAGGTCCACTCTATAAACGACGCCGGATCGTCCGCGCCCAATTACGTTGCAAACTGTCAGGCATCTCGCCACGTCATAGATGGACAAGTCTAGCTTCTGATAGAGCGTAACCTCCCAAGGTGGGCCCATTTCCACGTCGCTATCCCTACCGTTGAGGTTCAGACCGTCCTCCGGGAACCACCGTCTTTTTGCTGCAACGACGACGTACAAGGCCGTGAGGAAGAGCAAACACGCGGTGCACAGAAGGACCACCATGGCTATACGCGCCGCCTTTGTCCGCCGAATTGATCGTTTAGAAATGTCTCCGGGGCATCGGTTGCCGGGGAAGCAGAGCGATGGGTTCCCCTCGAGGACGCTGAGAGGGAGCTTTGAGAAGAAGGGCTTGTCTGGCATGCGACCCGATAGATTGTTGTATGAGATGTTAAGGACCACGAGATTTTGGAGGTTCTCGAGATACTGGAGGCTACCAGTGAGCTCGTTGTGAGATATGTCCAACATTCCAAGTTTGTTCAATGCAGAAAACTCCCTGGGGATCTCGCCACAGAGCTGATTCCAGCTAAGGTTCATTGCGATTTCGAGCTCCGGAATGTTGCCCAGACTACCTGGGATTTTTCCTGAGAGTTCATTGCTACTGAGGTCCAATAACTGCAGCTTCGCACAAGAACCAAATTCACTCGGAATTGGCCCGGAGATACGATTTTTTCTGAGAATGAATTTGGTGAGTGTGCGAAGCTTTCCAAGGCTTGGGCTTAGTTTACCTTCAATCATGTTATCGGAGACATCAATAAATTCGAGGGAGACCAGCTGGCTGAGACTTTCCGACAAGGTTCCTGATATCAGGTTGGAATGGAGGTCCAGAAATGCGAGATTCCGACTGCCTGAGAGCTCTTCTGGAATAACTCCTGAAATGCGATTGCTTGCAAGGTCCAAGAAATTCAAGTTCTTCAGATTTCCAATATTTGATGGAATGTTCCCTGTGATTTTATTGTTGCTGGCTCGGAACCGAATCAGAGACGTACAGTTCCCAATCTCAGGGGGTATATTCCCGGAGAGATTGTTAGAGAGTAATAAAAGCTTGTTCAGATTCTTGAGCTGGAATATCCCCTTCGGTATGGAGCCCGTCAATCCATTCTGTGACAGATCCATTGCTTCCAGATTTTCACAACTTGAAAGCGAAGATGGTATAGTTCCTTCCAGCTTGTTATGCCACAGGAACAACAGAGTTAGATTCCGAAGCTTCCCAAATTCAGAAGGTATTGTGCCCGTGAATAGATTGTTGTCCAGCTCGATGTGAGTAAGTAGTTGACAGTTTCCCAGTTCTGTTGGAATCTGACCCGAAATCTGATTGACGCTGAGTTGAAGTTCCTCTAGCAAAGTCAAATTTCCAAAACTTTTGGGAATGCTTCCGACAAGTGTGTTCATCGAAATGTCAGTAACGGATAACTGGTAGCAATTTCCAATCTCTGGTGGGATGGTGCCAACTAGACTGTTTTGCCATAGTAGAAGATTTTTTAGATTTCTAAGATTTCCCAGTCTACTCGGTATGGATCCTGAGAGGGAATTCTCGTACAGATAAATGTTCTGAAGCTCATCGCAATCCCCCAGTTCGGGAGGAATTTGGCCAGAGAGAAGTGAGCTGTA
Organism: Vachellia collinsii; assembly: GCA_006871305.1. Classification (NCBI taxonomy): domain Eukaryota; kingdom Viridiplantae; phylum Streptophyta; class Magnoliopsida; order Fabales; family Fabaceae; genus Vachellia; species Vachellia collinsii. The sequence goes on from QFDD01013106.1 coordinate 115,467, forward strand.
AATTGCAAGAGTGTCAAGCTTCTTAAGAAGGCCAAGGGTTGGTGGAAGGTAGCCAGAGATACTTGTTTCAGCCAAACCCAACATGACCAGATTGGTACAGTTGCCAATTTCGTGTGGCAAGAAGCCTTGAACGTTCTTGTTTCCTCCAGCTCTGATCACTTGCATGTTCCTCAAGTTACCAATGGTTCTGGGAATTTCACCACCCAGTTGATTGTCATATAAAACCAGCGACGTCAACTCTGTGAGGTTACCGATTGCACTCGGAATCGAACCCACGAGCTGGTTTGAGTTCAGATGGAGTTGCTCGAGCTTTGTCAAGAAGAAAAGTTCACCTGGGATTTCACCTGTCAAGGCATTGTCGCTCAAGTCCAAGTAGTTGAGCTCGCCAAGAGTGCCTATTTCTTTCGGAATTGAACCGGTGAGGTTCGTTCCAGTTAGGACTAGCTCGTTCAGGGAAAGCAATGAGGTGAAATTAGAAGGAAGTGTCCCAGCCAAATCCACATTTCTCAGATCTAATTTGACAACCTCCTTGTTGGAGTTACAGTTAACTCCAAACCAGCCACATGGAGTGGTGTCGTTTGGATTCCAATTCCTCAACGCCTCCAGGGATCCCTTGAGGGTTCTCTTCCATGAAAGAAGAGCTTCTCCTTGCGAGCTTACTGCAAAAGCTACAAAAGAATGATGAAGAAGTGAAAGAGAAAAGCAGAGGAAGAGGGTCCGTGGATTTACAGGCATTACAACTAAGATACGAACTCCAATGACACGCAGAACGGGGGGAGAAGTTTGAACCTAGGGAGGAACAACTGGAAAGGACCAAAACATTTCTATGTGAGCTAGTGCAATGTTAAAATAAAAGATATATATACACGCACGCACGCACGAGTTAAAAAACCCCAGAATCTCTGGATCCAAGAACAGCTAGGCCATGGTGTTGGGCACAGAGAAATGGAACTTTATTTGGGTAGTGTTTTTTTTTTAATTAGCATTTGTTTATGTTGATGAGTCGGAGTGGAGGGAAGGATTATAACCTTTCCTTTTATAATGACTTGTGAGGTTTGATTTGAAAGTGAGCAACAGAGATGGGTGGGCGAGTGTGGCTTCCTTGGCAAATTTTGTTTTAATATCAGCTGCTCATCTTTATGCTGTGGCGTTACGTGAAATGAGCTTTCATTTTCTATTGGATTTTTCCACCGCGCACTGAGAGGAATCGGATACAAACATGAAACATGGGCAAAGAGTGGATTTTGTTGGAGACAGATTCAGCCAATGGCCAACTGGTTTTGAGTCCGACTCGGCTTTTGGATTGGATTGATTATTGATGAATCATTTCAACCCGTTCCACTGTTATGGCCAAGAGTTTACCATTTCCATCCATATGAAGAGAAAGATAAATATTAATTTGACAATTTTCTGGGCAGGAGCATTGAACTTTAAAAAAACACTTGGCAGAGAGAGAGAGGGAGTGAGGATTACTTCACTGGATCACTCAATAATTAAACTAGTGGTCTTATATTGCTTTAAAGGAACACATATAAACAGCCTACCTTACTGATATTAATATTATCATGTCTTGTATATATTTGGCGCTGGCGCTTTGGCAGCGTCTGGCCAGCGAACTAAAGAGGCATGAGCAGATAAGCTTTTGCGGTTTTTATGGTTCTGGTGGGGGAAGAAAAGGTAATAGTGTATGCTTTGTGCAGTGGTTCAAGTACCAATTTTAACGTTTCATATCATTAATCGCTGTTCCTTCAAAAGCTGAAAAGAAAACGCATCAAACCACGGAGTACGTTCCTAAGTACAATGAACAGGTTTTAATTAAATTAAAGGGATTGCTGAGGGATCAAAATTCAGATCCCAAACAATTAGGGAGTAAGAGATAGGAAAAGACAGAGGTACTGCAAGGGGGAATGATCATGAGTATTAAGCTGCTCCATTAGTTATTTTTGTAAGGAGTAACCTCTCCTTTTCATTTGCATGATCTTCTGTCCCTTTCTTTTATAATTAGGTTATCAATATCTGAAAGTAAGAATCACAATTAAGTCAAACAAAGGGATAATGAGTCCCACATCCTAAATATTTGTTAATGATAAATGAAAATTGTTAATTGACAGGGTTTTAGAATTTGTCAGAAATTATATCACTTAATAAAGATGTGGTTGTGATTCTTACGTATTTAAACGGTTTAAATTTGGTACTGATACAATTTTATTATTTTTTTATTATAGTATTAAACTATTGATGTTAAAATTCAGCAATCTAAATTTAAATAATTACTTTTATATTTTAACATTTTAATAACGATGTTAATTTAATTTTTATAAAGAGGGGAAAGAACGAAAGGGAAAGTGTTCGCAATATATGTCGTTTGGTGGAGGGAAGGATGAATGACAAATTGACAATGTCTGCTTGTCCGCGAATCACGTGATGGGGGCGTGAGAGGAGAAGAGGCGAAGGACAGGAATCATTTGGAGAAATTTGGCTGCAAATATTATATCATATTATTTAGAGAGAGAGATAGAGATATTTCTTTCTTTCCTTTTTTTCTCCATAATAGTTTTTAACTCTTAAAATCATGATTTGGGGTGGAAACCATAGTTTTCCAAAAAACTATTCTTTTCAACTTTTTCAGAAACTATTCTCCAGAATCTATTTTTCAAAAGCTATTTTACGCAATCCGAGACAGAATCTATTATCCACAACATTTACCAAACATGCTCAATTAAAAAAAGAGAGAGATATTTCGCTATAAGCATATGATTTACTAGTGGGAGGGAAAGCTTTTTTTCCCCTTACCAGAGAGACATTGGGAGTTTAATCTCACTCATAATCTCAACAAGTTACTTCCTATCCTCTTAAATAAAATAATATTAATTTAGGTTTATTTTAACTTGAAAATTAATATCTCAGTTCATTTTATCTTTTAAAATTATATTTTTTTTTTCTACACTCTTTCTACTTATTACATATATTAAGAGATTATTTCTTAACGCAGATGATTAAAAGTATTTTAAAGATACATTTTATACAAATAACGAACCGTTTCAAACTATGTATAAATTATTTAGAGTAAAGCAGGAAACATAGGGACGCGTTTGGTTCACACTAAAAAGCAGCGGAAAATGGGAGCCGCCCCGTCCCCTACGAAGACGCGGATGAGGGCCACGTGGCACGGGGTCCCCAAGCCTTCCCCCATTGTCCTGCCTCTTCTCTTCTACAGTTCTACCCTCTTCATCCCTAATTCTCTATGCTCTCCCTTTATTACTGTTTAATTAACAAAGATAGACGTTAATAGTAAAATTGCCAATTGAATCAGCATGTGACCTTTCATTTGCCGTAAACCTTTTTTCATAGGATGTTGTATTTACAAGGTAGATTGAATGTCATTGGATACCTCATAACGCCGCTAATTATCATGCTAGAGAAGGAAAAGAGAAATTCTGAGAGTTTATTCTCTGTGGGCAACAAGGGCTTGATGGATGAAAATAAGTCAAACTTTGACTAAACAGGTTTGAGTCCATAACTGAAACCTAAAGTTTTAGTAAGAACCCATATGCAAGCTTTTTTTTAGGCTTAGGCAAGAGCCTTCAGAAGATTTGGGATGGCCTAAAACCTTTTTAAAAGCTTACTTGTAATGTCGGCCTTTAAAAATGCCTCATATTTCACATTTTGAAAGTCCTAAATAAGTTTTAAATATATTAAAGCAGATAGTTCATATTTTATGTATGCTTTAAGACTTGTATTTTTACCAATTGAAGGTCTTTACAGCCTATTTAAAGATTACATGTAGTTGAAAATGTAAGGCAAGGTCTATAAGACTTTAAAATAAAAGTATGGTATGGGTTTTTTGTTAAATAGGTTAAACCTCACCAACTTTTAATCAAGTGAGGTCGTAAACCCTAATTAAAGATTTGATCTATTTCTATCACTACTAATCATTATATCCGTGTCCTGGCAAAACGGCAACATCTAGGCGGCATATTTAAATCTCTCAAATAAAAAAAAAAAATAGCGACCATCAGGAAAGAAGGAAAATCATTGAATCAATGAAATCAAATAGGGCAAATTGACTTAAATATATAATTGATTATTTATTCAGATATTTTTATAGCAGACCGTGTAATTTAAGAATTAATTACTATGGGCGTGGCAACAAAAATGAAACAGTGCAACACTATTTTTATTAATCCCCTGATGGAACAGGATGTAAATTTGATAGCCGTGAGGCGGATGCGATTCGTGTCCACTGGTCGATCATGATCCGTACAAATATAAGCCGCACTCGTTTCTTCTGGGGACAAAATTATTCGAGCCAGTGCATGCACGTTAAATAAAGCCATTAATTTAATTATTTAATAATATGTCGTGGGCTGCTGCGAATATCAGATTCAGATATCGATGATGATGGAAAGACTTTTTTGAATCTGAGAATTAATTAATTATTCTTAAGTAGTGTGAAAGTTGGAGTGAGTGCTCAAAACAGAGCAAATTCCAAATTCAAATGGTACCAAACACACCGCCAACCTGTCGTCTTATTTACCTGCGGCTGCTTGTCCGCAATATAATGTCCAACAGGAATGTAGGGGACAAGATACTACGTAGCAACCATCGCTTTTCTTTTTCGGCTTTTAATTAAGACCAACTAGTTTTAGGTGAGACGTAGGAACTAGGAAGGCCTTGGTCTCTGTGTAATCGCATTTTGACCAGTGTCTGTCAAATAATGCACATTTCTGTTCCTCTGTGAGCTTCTGTGGCGTCTTCATGACCTCGACTCTGTAACGTTTCTTCAACTTACTCCCAACTATATAATCCACATAACCGCACACCCAGACAAGCTTCCAATATTTATAATTCTAATTACTGTCGATCGTCACGTGAGTTAATAAAAGTGTAACCTATGATCCTAATCATACCAACCCCAACCCAGTAATCTAAAGCATCGCTGATGAAAAGAAGGAGAAGAAGCAATGGTTGTGGTTTATTAATATGAATTAATTGCATTATTAACCACTCACGGATCCTTGATACATAACTCTTTACAGAATTAAATCGATGAAACATTCACGACACGTTATCAAAAATACCCATCGTCTCTTTCACTCCCCGTTTTCCCGACTTGATCCACCCACCTGGGCACAAAAAAAGTAAATAAATAAGAGAAAGAAAAATAACTGTACATGGTAAAGGGCTGTTTTGCAAAAGTTAAAATGTTTTACATCTAGCCACATTTAACTAAATTCCTTAATCTCACGGTTGTTAATAGGATCTTATATATATAATGGATTGGAGGGAGTTGTGTGTGTGTGTGTGTGTGTGTGTGTGTGTGGCTCATGCATGTTCCCTTGTACGCATCAAATTTTGGTAGACGAGCATTGGACTGAAGGGACAAGGCACGGTGTTGCAATTGATTGGCAGTACTTTAAAGCAATTGTTGAGGAGATTAATTAAAGACCTAAACAAGTAAACAGTGGTGTTTAAGTGTGAACCATATCCATAGCCAGCGAAGTCTTCTTAACATTACTGTAAGTTCTCTTAAATTTATTTTTTAATATAAAAGAATTAGAGAATGTAATTAGGTTGTGAGGTCCTAATTGATGACCTGAGGAACGTTTATATTAATATTTTTACAGATCATTCATCGTCGAGACTAATCATAATAAGCGCGCGACTTGCACATGCGCCTTTCTAAGGTACAAGTCTTATCCCTATCATAGGACCAACAATATTCATTGGCTATTAGCTGCCTAGATAGTCTCAACTTTATCCTCTCCTCTTCCTCCCGATCTTTTTTTGTTTGCTTAGCACTTTCACCCTTATACTCTGCAATGGATCTTATTTGAATTACTATTGGATACTGAATATAGATATGTATTCAAGTCATGATTTAAACTTTGGTTTGTTGCATCACAGTACGCTGGAATTGATTTTGATGGAAATGGAAATGGAGATGAAAATGGATATAGAATTTAAAAGTACGTTTGGTATGTCATGGAAATATAATCTAATTTTATATAAAAAGATCAAAATACCATTTGATTGGAAAAGAGGGTAAAATAAGAATTCTATGGAATTATTTATAATTCCATCACTCACCCAATAGAAATCAACTCCAATGTTTTTAATTGAATTCATGCCCATTTCCCTTGTACCAAACAGACTTAGTGATGGAAATCAATTCCATTTCCATACCCATGCACATCAATTCCACCATACCAAACATGACCTAACCCGTTTCTTTAGACTCAATTCTATAAGTTCCTCTTCCTCTATCTTTCTCTTGCTAAGAACATGTATATTTTTATTAAAAGTAATCATATTTGAGATATTTTCAGACATTAAATTTAGACACATCTTTTAATAAAAATTTCTAACCTTGACCTACTGCACTACGAATGATTAACCCTTTCCGTGAAATATAACTCTAGTTGGTCTCCCCGCTTTGAATGAAAACACAAGGCCAAGCCCCGTATATCTGCTCCTCTATCATGGACGAGAACATGCTTGATCTATCTCGGATAATGGTCTCTGTCGGTACAAACGGGCCACCAGCTAAAGCGGCCACTGAACTATTTGGGCTTATAAACAAGCCCAATCACAATAATGGGCCTCCATCTGACAAGTTTGAATGAAAATATCTGCTGCCCAGCAAAAGATCAACTTGCTGGGCCTTTGCTTCGCCACCTGCCAATTAATTTTCATCCCATCCGTATCATGTAAATTCATGCACAAATTCCTACAATATATTCCTCCCCCTTCTGCATATTAAACACAATTCAATTTCTTTCGCATTATAAATCAACGTGTTGGCTCTCGAGGTGATCATATACATAAGCATGTATATCATCAACATGAATAACAACATCAATACAAAAACAAATGATTTTTTTTTTTTTTCATAGTTGTATAACTGGAGAGAAGACGATGCATTGGAGTAAGAGTACATAAGACTACAAAAAAGCTTATTTTCCTCTCAACCTCTCTCTCATGTACTGTAGAATATACAATGCTGGGATCCAATATATTCAATACCCCTTATTAATTACGAGGTGGGTTTTGGGTATAAGGGTAAGGTATAAATGGCAAATATATATATATATATATATGCACGCACAAGCGCATTTAGATGAAATGGGATAAGATCAAACTGAAGCTTTACGCAATCGTTTGTTAAGAAGAGAACGTGTGTTGTTCCATAGCTTTAGAGCTTCAGATTCATCATTGGCCAAACTTGAACAGTTACTCTCATTGCAGTCTAAGAAGTATTCCCCACTAACCCCTTCTGTTTGTGGGCTCAACGCAACATAACATGTCGTTGCCGCTCCCTGCAATTAACATAATTATGTTTTATCTTTGCATTTTTCTGGGGAGGCAAATTTATTTTATCTGTGTGCACAAACCTGAGAAGTCGTTTTAAGTAACTTGGATGCGATAAAAAACAAGGAATCTGCATATGGGAGGTGGAAAGGTTACAGGGAAGTTCAGTTTTCGATAACATATATATATATATAAGAAATTCACAAGTCAAATAATAATTAATTGGAGATTCAGGAAATTAATAAAAACCTGTTATGAGACTCTTGTGAGCTCTCATGATTGCAGTCTTCACAATGCCTGGATGGACCACATTGATAGTTACTCTTGCACTCCTTGCCTGCACGTATTGTCAATATTTCATTTTCAAACATGATAGCTTTAAAGTTTTATCGATCCCACCCAACTCAAATTAAAGTTCAGCTTCTGGCTCACGAATAATAATTGATACGAATCAGAAAAATAAAATAAAATAAAAACTTGGTTTTGATGATGGTTTTTCTCTTACCTTTAGCTGTTTGGCCATTTCCTTCGCATGCAAAATACTGGACAGTTTTGACTGAGCATACGCACGCGTGCCATTATAGCTGCATTATTATTTGTCATTGTTGAAAAAGAAAAGTTAATTAAGGATCAAAATTAATTAACCCAAAGCGATCAAAATTGAAAATTAAGTTCTTGTGCTTGTACTTTCTTCCTTTAATCATGTCCTTGAATTGAAAAGCTTCTCTTTTAACCCAACTATGGATCACTGAGGATACGTTTATTATTCTTCCTTCAATGCCCGTCGTCTCTGCTGTCTCTACCATTCTCTCCAATAGCATTTCCGTTAGCAAAAAATGTCCTGCATTAAACGAAGTATCGAACGTTATTTATTTTTTTTCAAATCAATTTGGTGCATAATCACATCATCAAGTAACTAACTTTAGTTAATTATTTCTCTGCTAAATAATTTCCACTTTAGAAACGGGCCACAGCTGAGAGATTATCGCATGCCCACTGCTGGGAATCTGTGGACCTTAATAGAGGTTAAATCATTGTCCCCCATCTTACATTCGTGGACCTATATGAAACCTAAAGAGAAAAGTAAACCGACTTTTCCCTTTCTTTCTTTCTTTTGAGGGGCTGCCTAATAAAACAAAACCAATTCACTTGATCCACCACCTGAAGGTTTCAAATTGCTATTGCATAGTTCTTGTATTCGCTTTTATGGCTTTGACTAATCATACATACTTGCTTTAATCTTAATTTACGCTGTCCCCACTTAAAACCAATTAAAGAAAACGATGACACAATCTCTTAAGGAAATTAACACTTGAGCTACAGGATTTGTAAATGAAAGATTGTGCGTACGGAGTGATTGATCCGTTTTTATCTTTCACCCAATGCATTTGAGGAGCATTGAGTTTCTTATTTTCTAGTGATGAGTCACTAATCCGAAGGCCATATATAGAACTTAGTCATGAAAAGACAAGTGAATAGTACTACCCACACACTACTGAAGCGTGGTGACTGGGGCCCTTTTGTTAGAATAAATTCAATGATTCTCTTGACTTTGTTTCCGTGTGCGTGCGTGCGTGTGCGTTAAGGATTGAAAAGAGAAGTTGGTAACACCTGGACTTATATATGCTGAATCTATCAGTGATATTTGTCAAAACAAGTAGCTGTGTGCTTTGAATTTCAAGTCAATATATGCAGAGACATGATGAAAAACAGACAAGAAGAGGATATATACCTAGGTAATTTGTTGCAAATGTCATCTCAATTTTCTCTTCTGAGAACTCCAGGTCCTGAGAGTATATCCCAGCGTTGTTTCTGCAGAATTGATTTGTCCATCGAGTTAATCATCCAGAATGATAAATATATATTATGGATGTCTATATATAACCGTGAATTACTGTAATGAAGAAATGATGAGGAACTCACATGAGAATGTTAAGAGGAAGTTGTAGAGCCAAGAACTCGGAGCAGAATCTCTGGACGGAAGCAAAAGAGCTGAGATCAATCTCAAGTAATGTAAGCTCAGCGTTTGGACTCTCTTTCAGTATATTCTCTCTCACTTCCCTTGCCTTCTTCATGTTCCTAGCACCAATCACCACTCTTACTCCTCTCTTCGCTAACACTCTAGCCGTTTCAGCTCCAATACCAGAAGTCGCCCCTTCAAATATCATTTCAAAATCAACACGTACTGTATTAACTAAGGTATCTGTGTATATATATCACGTGCTATCATACGTTTAAGAATATGTACATATATTTTGGTGGGAGAAAATTTCTGTGTGTCGGTCGCGGATGAGACTGATCGATATCAAAACTCAAGCAGAGAGAAAGTACGTATGTACAAAAGAGACAAAACCATATCTTGTGCGGCCAAAAGAATCACCACATATGTATTTACTTACAATGAGAAACAGCTTGAAATTTAACATGGAAATAGGCTAATTCAGCAGATTCAAGTTCGAGCAACAATCCATCGGAATCCACATAAAAAAGAACTGAGGATTTAATTACCAGTAACTAGAGCGGTGAGATGAGAAGGAGGCAATGAAGAACAGTGTTGAGTGACTTGCTCAGCTGTGGAATTAGAGCCAAAGCCACTTGGGCCAGAGATTCCTACTAAGTACCTTATTGTCGCCTTCATGGCTCTCCTTACTTTCCCTGCTTTTTTGAACCTTAGCTTTAACCAGAGGGAAAGATATAGAGAGAGAGAGAGAGAGAGAGAGAGAGAGAGAGCATTTGGGTTGTGAGACTGCGAAACTATCCAAAGTTATATACTCACTCACACATAATGCATAAGCACTGTAGTTATATCATTTAGTCCTTGGACCAACCTAACCGATAGTCTTCACCAATTAGACAAAGTTGTTTTGCCGTCGACCTCTTCTGACATTGGTTGAGACCACCTATATCGGATGGTCCACAAATTTTGTGATTTAAACCTCCCAAATTCGCTTAATATTCACTGTTACGTACCTTATTCTTCTATATACATTTTTATATTTCTTCTTTGGGTCTTCCATTTCTCGTTATTACAGGCTGTCTTTATAGAGTGGCCTGCAATATTTGATGTGCTGAAGACGCGTTTTTTTTTATGGCTTGTTAAAAATTTCCAGTGCATATATAATTATGCTTCTGTACTACGAAAAAAGTGAATAATAATGGTTAATTCAGAGCGAAAATGAATCATTATATGAAGATTATCAGAAGTTAAACCAAATCCTTACGTGTACATGATGTTAGTTTGACGGTAGTGGCCTTCTTTTTTCATTTGTTTTTTGATGCTTTTCACAAAAACTAGTTGTCTATGTGTGAATATATAATTGCTATGGAAATGGTTTATCAGATGATGTGACTTGCTTTCATACTTGACAACAAATACTAACATCTTACAGCCAAAAACTCTAAGAGAAAAAAAAAATCAACACCTGAAACGTATTTTGTGTGTGGGTTAATTAGTGAGCACAACCATATACATAAAATAGATTTTTTTTTTATATTTTAAAAAATTAAGAAAACACGTGAAAACCCAATGGTCTAACTAGGTTAACGTAAAAGAACAAAATATATTTTGACCCTAATTTATTGTCTGAAGTTGGATTAATTAAATTTTTTTTAAAAGGATGTGTATGTAATTCGAGATATTATCGAATATTAATATATACACATTTTTTAGTGAGAATTTGAATCTTGATCAGTTGTAAGAGACTAATCCCTTTAATTAGACTTAGGGCTTGTTTGGCAACCTCTAAAAAAGCACTTTTACGTAAGTTGAGATAAAACTTCTCTCACATATTTACCTCGGATTGCGTAAAATTACTTTTAAAATCTATTTTCAAATATACCCTTAACCTATTGGTAGATTAATTAGATGTTTTTGGCATCAATGAAATAAGAATGTTTAAGGTTTTATGATTAATGTAGCTGTCGTAAGTGGGAATATATAATTCTGATCCTGGTTTCTGGTTGAAAGGAGGGCTTAATTGGATGTTTGATTTCTGAACAAGGTGTTAATGCCTAATACCTTTTGGGATCAAGGTGATCAAAATGCAATTAATTATCACGACAACGAACTTTTTGCAAAGAAGTAATGATGATCAATATCTTAAAATTCCAATAAGGTGTAACCCACTCGTTGACTTAGTGAGATGACACTCGGCCACGCCACTCCTTTGTCTTGGCTAATCTGATGTTTAGTGTCAGATGAACTATATATTGAGATGGGGTCCACCCCTTTGATTGAATTTCTTCTTCTTGTTTTTTTTAAGAAATTAATGAGCGGAAAAAAGTAGTCATATATATGTTTTTTGAAGTGGAAAATTTATGTGAGTTGAATCTGAAATTTGATTAAGATTGAAATGTACTGCCATCTAAAAGTTTGAAGGGTATCGTTGATCATCCTCCTTTCAGCGGGATGCTGATATGTTGACATCACAGCAGCAATGAGATACCGAATTCCCATAAACTAAAGTAACGTTTTTATCATTAAAAGGAGGTAGGTATTTATAGTTAAGGAGTTGGATTATAAAACATGTGGGGGGGCCAGGCCATGCATGGAGTGATGAGTATGAGTGTAGGCCAAACACGTGTGGTTTCTAGAAATACATGAATGGATGATAGTGGCATGCCATGTAATTAGTTTTCTGGATTTGAAATTGGCCAGCCATTGCCGGCCCACTGATCTCCTCTGTCCCCCTCCTTCCTCATCTTCACATTCCATTGCACATCCAAGTTTCATCTCTCTTGTTAACTTCCCCAACACTGTCCAAATTTGAGTATCAGTAATTTATATATATATATGTATATTACCCTCCCCCCTCCAAAAATAATTGGATTTGATAAGCTCAAACAGCAACACACAACATATGTACCCACGCGAATATAGATTCACATATATATATACATGATACTGGTATGTATATATAAGGGTGAAAGAAGAATTGTGAGTGGGTGGGGGTCCCATTGTGTTACCCAGCTTGGCGACACCCTCTCATCAATCTGCCTTCACTCTCCCAGGCACCCACTCATCTCTTATCTTCTTCATTCCTAATCCTCCCCAATATCATGTCCCCCAGAAAAAAAAAAATACAATTTCAATGTATGTATTACATCTGTATGCCACTATATATTAAATTGCAAGCAAGACTTTTTACCTTGCGCGCTTACAAAGATTTTATCTCAGTTATATATATTCATTGAGAGCAGTAGCATATATGAATACACTGTATATACATGGTGAGAGCTGAGAGATCGAGCGAGTGAGGTAGAGAAACATGCTTCCAGCTGCATCCAAAAGGCTTGCACCCATATTATATTAAAGGTGGCCATTTCCAGGATTTATAGCATTACTATAGGCTGCTGCTTGTTCCGCTTTCTATATATCTTATTTTTCATCTTTTGTTTGCCTAATGCAGAGAAACAAAGTATGGCGAAATAGCTATCCTTGGATGGAAAAAAAAGGAAAGAGAAGCTTGTCTCGTTCTCATGCAACAGAAATTCCATACATGTAATTTTAACACGCACTGAAAAATCCGCATATTTATAAAATGAGTCTCCGAGAAATATTTATATATATAATTAGTAAAGGGGAACACTGGTATGAGTGGAGAGGGCCCTCGTGTCACAAGCATGTCCCGACTCAGCCAAAAAATTCTACCTGCATGGATACTGTGCGTGCGCGCATTCAATTCAACCATTGAAGTTGGTAACAAGCTGCATTTACCGACATGCCCTCCACTTTTTCTCCTCCCTTCAAATTCAATCATGTCACCTTTGTCTTGGCTTGGGTCGTCCTCGCACGAAGCAAAGCCTCTTCATAACTGGAAAAAGAGGCAGTGCATGTTTACGTGTGTCACTTTGATCCGTGTATCGTATCCCACGTGCCACCCGCCAATCATCTGGGGACGCATGTGTGGCCTCCTCACGTGGGGCCCTTACGGCACGAGCCAATCACGCTACAAGTGGGAGAGTGTGGGGTCCAGCCCTTGCTTCCTCATTTGTATAGCCCTTTGATTATGATCTAAACTAACACTCGCAAAGGTATCATTCAACTTTAGATAATCCATAACATTACTACTAAGCAGCTGACAGCCATCGTTCACCACGTCCTCCTTTTCAATTAAAAAATCCCAATCGTTCTTTGTCAGGGGATGCCTTTTGTGCGGGTAAGATTTGAAGAAAAGGTTGTTTGTCTCTATCCCCGGAAAAAAAAAAAAAAAAAAAAGAGCAGACTAGAAGGTGAGGCGTACAATGGGCTATGTGAGAGGGCTTAATTTAATGTGGTTGAGGATGATGGGGGCATATACTACCTCCTACAGGGCAACATGTGAATAAAATAATGTGTGAAAGGATAATGAAGAATGGGTTGGTTCAAAGCCATGATGATTACATGATGTGTGGGTTAGAAACATTTTGGGTGGTGGTGAAAGGAGTCATGAGCAGCGATGGAACAGCATTATTATGTATCCTATGACAGTATCATGTGTTTGCCATATCTGTTGAGGGTGCTTATATGTTATTATAAAAGCAACTCCTAATTTTGGCTTCTGGCTATCCATCACCACCATGGGCTTAGTTGATCATGCCTCTGCTCCTGTTTGGTCACAGAACCAACGCCACGTGTACGCACACACGCGTATGGTTTTCGTTGTCTCCCAGGATTTTTACGCCTTTCATGTATCCCTTTGGCCAGTATATATGTTTTTATTATTAACTCCTCAACGCCAACTTGCCAAGTAAGTTTAGACGATCTATATCTGAGTTTTTGAGCTGTCAAGAAGTTATAATGTTAACTGAATGTGCATTGAGACACTTCCCGAGACGGAGATTTTATTTTCAAAAAAAAAAAAAAAGTTCAAGTAGTTGTAAAAGTTCGCAGGCACCTCTCGCCCTCAGAGTTTTTGTTTTGGGGGGTATGTAACAAAAGCAGCTCATATACATACATATACATGCATAGCTGGGGCTTGTGGCCATCACCATGGGCTTTATCATGCAAATGCTTCTAAAATGGATTAAAACAAAATTTAGTTCATTTTATTGTTAAATATATGAGGCATGTTTGCTTGTATTTATTTGTCCGATGAATACGTGACGAGCGGAAGCGTGACAACTGGGAAGCTCATAAGAAGTCTCATATCAAGTTAAGGTACCATCCCAATTAAACTCTCAAATTCAGTACCCATCTTCATGCGTTTCAGCATTTAAAATCTTTTAAACATTCTGATTTAATACGAACTCATTTTTCGCTAACTTCCTAACTATCATCCTCCAGAGTTGCTCGACATCGGTAGAAGCAAAAGAGAAAGAATGCCCATATTCTATGTTCACATGATCTAACCCAAAAAAAAAAAAAAAACACCAGCTCATACATGCTAACATCCAAGGGCAATTTTTTTTTTATCAAAACACATGTATCTTTCTATTATACATAATCATGTTCAAGACACTGTTTAACACTAAAATGTTGACACCTCTCTCGATTCAAATTCAAATTTTAATTCATGATATCGTGAGAAATATCCTCTTTTGCGTTGATATCCATCTTAAGGGCCATTGAAATTGAATCCTGAATCCAAACTTTTCAGTTGAAGGAACAGCCCATAGCGCGGTTGCCGTTGGAATAATGAATAGTATGGGACGATCATAAAAAAAAAAAGAGAGAGAAAACCAGGCAAACATAGGCCGTGTAGCTTGTTTGTTGGCACATAAAGAAGGCCTTAGCCCAACAAGAAATGTCCTCTGCTTTATTTAGCCCAATACGACATTGAATTGCCCAATATAAGCAGGCCTTTCAAGCCTTCGGCTAGACGTTGAAACCCTAGCCTCAAATTTGGTCTCCCAGGGCCGATGTGCCCGCCTATAATTGACTATAAATTCCGCCCCTGAACCCTAATCACCCATATTGCTTCCTCAGCTTCAAGCTTCGTGGCTGTACTTCTTCAGGAGCGGCCGGGTAGTTGCAGCTTCCAGCTACATGTTGAGCAGTCCTCTCCCCATCTCTTTAGTTCTTGTTCTGTTCCTTATTCAGTGATTCATAGTAGTGGTTTAACCATTTAGGTTTTCCGATGAACAAACTAGTGAATCCCTATGAGGAAGAATACCCAAAATTGATAGGAAGTGCCGTATGACACTCCAAACAGCAGCGATTGCATCCCGATTTCCAATTTTCCCATCCGCCGATTTCAATCTCCATCCTGACTCCTTCCCCTCCCGGAACGGCGTCATTTTGGGTTTTTGAACGGCCGGGATCATCTTGGCTTCGGTGACTCGCTGTGTGCGTGATTTGAAGCGGGACTCTGAGGGTTTTTCTCGATTGATTTTAGATATTTTTCATTTCTGCTTCTAAGTTAGGTCCAATGCCACGTCTCCGGTAGCCATCTGAGCTGTGACCGGCGATGCTATGATTGGACCGAGAAAAAGATTAATTCGTTTCGCATGTTGATAGGAACCTGTGGTTCCCTTTCTCAATGGAACCACGGAGCCGGTTTCTGCGATTACATGTTTGTCTTGGCTTCTTTTTAACTAAACTTTAATTTTTTGTATATGAATGGAGTGAAGCCGATGAGGATTAAGTCTAATTTGGAATTACCGTCTGAACTATTTACCTTGATGTGAATTTTCTGGCTGACTGAGGCTTCACGCTCCAATGAATTAATCTGTGGCTGAACAAATCCAGTGGATGGAAGATATATGTTGATATTTTAAATTTAATTATTATTTTCTTTTTAATACCTCTAATATGCCAATACTTGGAATTTGCATCCGCAGACCTTGTGTCTCGAAGTCTCCTTCCCAGCTCAGGGATCAAAATCAACTGAAATCTTCGAACAGAAAGAGCAAGACTGATATCGTATCTTACAGTCTTATACATATTACTGGGTTAATATTAATAGAAGTTTAAGCGATTTGAAAGTCTCTAGACATTGGGATTTACATGGCATCTAACATTTTTGTGACCTTGAAAGGAGAAAAGAAAGAACAGAGACTAATTAAAAATGTTGATAAACTGATGAAATGGGTTTTTAAATGCTTTTCAAAAATAATACAGTGGGATTTATGATGCATGAACATTAAAAATATTTCTATTATAAACTAAAGAAATAGATATTACCCCCCACTAGTTGGCGAGAAAAAGAAAAAAGATTTTTCCCTCACTTGTCCATGTTTATAAGCAGTTTTGATGAATCATGACCAATTGTTTATTATAGGACTTGTAAAACAGAATAATATTCTTATATTGGTACATATGATAGAAGTATCTCTTTTACAATGAAATGGTATATATCTCAATCGTTCGATCCATCTCTCTGAGGGCTCTGCCCCGTTCAACATATGTACGATAACTTTCCTTCCCTTTCTCACAAGCCATTTGATTGGTGTAACTTTTTTTTGACCAAATGGTATAGTTAAGTAAAAGGAAGCAAAATATAATTGTGGAAATATAGGTTTTTTTAGATAAAGAATTAATAGTCCGGGCAAAAAAAAGATAAATAATTAATATAAAGTCGATATTAAGCATTGATCCATGATTATAGCACCGCAAAAATATTTCGTATGTCGATTACAGTGTGCTAAGAAGGAATTCCACGGGTTCTCAATCTTTCCTCTCAAGCGGTACGCTGCAAACATGCCATTTGAACCTGGGAAAATGGAAATTCACTACTGTTATTTCAAATTTTTTTTTAAATCATTTTACGCTTTTACTTGTCCACAGCACACAACAACATCAAATGATTAAAAGAACTGAAGATACATTATCAGCATTGACAAATGAAATAAAAAATCTATAAAAATTTATATCATTCCTAAAATAAAAATAAGACTACTTTTATTCTTTATTTTTAAGAATTCTATAAAATATAAAATATAAATAATACGACTTTTAAATCAACGTCCGCTCCCACCAACCAATGGGAAGTTGGTGATACTTCACAATAGGGTGAAGGAAAGTTAAAATTGTCATTCAAAAATGTATAAACATTTAATATTCAATAATATTTAGAATATGATTATTTTCAATAAAATGATAGTTGCATTTAAAAAGAGTCAGAGAACATATGCTGGGGTAACCCAATATTCTTGGGCTTGGACTCGCTACGATATAAACTCCAAAATTGGATGATGACAATTCCTAAATTTAACAGGAAAAAAGGCGGGAGGGTGAGGCCCAAATATATATTGGTCGCTGCACTCGCGGGACTCGTCGACCCGGTGCCGCCAAACTCGTTCTTCGGCGAGCTGTAGGGGCTCGGCTGGTGCGCTGATTTGTTTTAGAGTACGGCTACTATCTCTGCTTTTTCGAGATCCGATACCGTCCTCTTCACAGGCAAAAAGTATCTGCAGCTCCAGCTGGTCCAACTTGCTTTTCCTTCTCTATTTCTAGGGTTTTTTTAGTGCTCTTGCCCATGTCTTCCCCTGCGCATTTCGATGATGTAAGTTCTTGACATTTCTCGCCATTAATCTTTCTTGACCTTATTCGCTGTACAGCCTAAATTGTGTTTTTTTGTTGTTGTCAACAATAGGAATTTGATTTTGAAGGCGGATTATCCGGAAGGCATTCAGGTTAACTTTCTTTCTCTATCAAATGCTAATGTATTACATGTTGTTGAATAGCCTGAGCTTATCATTGTTCGGAACTATAGGTAATAAGAGGTCTTCGCCAGACTATGGCGATGAAGATTATGACGGTGATCCCTTTTCATCGAAAAAGGTTGTCCTTAGTTCTCCCTTCTCTGTCCAACTTTATTAATTTTTATAATCTTGAATATTTAATACGTTGCTACACTGGGCAAATAATTATGGAGTTTTTTAGGTTGATGATATAGAGAGAACTTGGAAGCTGTTACTGTGCCTTTTTTCCTCGAATTTGAGCCATTTATATTTTACTTTTAGGAATGTGTGTTGGGGATGCTGGTTCAATTTGGGAGTCATGCTCACCCCTCTCTTGCACACACACGAGCGTTCATATATGATAGATATAACCAACTCGTAGATGCGCTATCTACGATGGTTGGGGTTCTTTATTTGCTTATGTGTGGGTGAGGTGCACAACTTTTTATTTTTATCCATTTTTAAGCTTCAGCTTGTTTTTCCCTGTGCAGATTAAATCTAAAGCTGAAGAAGCTGCTCCTGGCGTAACAACAGGGATGATTCTGTCTCTTCGTGAGAGGTATTTCACAGTATAATTGGTGCGAAATTCATGTTATGCTAACATTTCAGTATATAATTTTATTCTGGGATTTGATTTTGGCAGTCTTCAGAACTGTAAGGATACCCTTGCAACATGCCAAGTACGTTTTCTTTTTAAGAAGTGAGGCAATATCTTTTTCATTTTCTTGTTTTCTGGTTGTATCTTTCCCTTCTAACTTTTTCCAGGCCTTTGTGATATTTTACAGAATGATCTTGAGGCTGCCAAATCTGAGATTCAGAAGTGGCGTTCTTCATTTGAAAATGAATCTTTCATACCTCCTGGGACACCTCCTGGTGAGTTTGTATTGGGTGGTTACTAAATAAGACATGATTGTATTTCACATGCTCCTTTAAGCTTTGACATACTGGACTATCTCTTTTGGTATTTGTTTACTCTGTTTATTGTGAACCTGAACTATTCTTTGATCTTTTCTTCCTTCCTTCCTTTCTTTCTTTGTTTTTTTTTCCCTTTTAGAACCCCAATTGGTGATTAATTATCTTCTGACCTTAAAATCATCTGAAGAGTCCGCTAGAGAGCAGGTTAGGAGCCCAATCTTCCAATTTTTTCTTTGAAAGATCTTCATTCATTGATTTGGTTTCATCTAGACACCTTAAATTTTGTTATCAGCTTGAGAAAGCAAAGAAAAAGGAAGCTGCATTCATTGTAACATTTGCAAAACGTGAACAAGAGATAGCAGAGTTGAAGGTAAAATTTAGAAAAGAAGGATTTAATTCTGTGTGAAATGTCAACTTTTCCTTCTTTTCATCGTGTATTAATGCTCTTAGCTGCTTGCATTTGATCTATTTTGATGATTTAAGTTCGTAATTATAATATTTTTTCCTCCCTTGTTGTACCTCTCAAAAACTTTTAACTTTTACAGTCTGCTGTACGGGATCTAAAAGCTCAACTCAAGCCGCCATCAATGCAGGTTGTATGTAATATGTACATACACAAGTATATCTCTATCAATTTGTCTGCTGATTAATCATTGTGCATTGATATGAGAAGAGTGAAAAACCTCTACAACTTGATTTATTGCTGTGTCCCTGTATAATGTCACGAGTCAAGTTAATCCCCAAATTTAAGTTTCTTTTGTTTGGCGTTTAATTTGCAGGCGAGAAGGTTGTTACTAGATCCTGCTGTTCATGAAGAGTTCACCCGTTTAAAGGTTTGTGGTATTAGTTGATATTGACATGCATTAAATTATGTCTGTTATCTCTCTATCTCTCCTCCCTTGGATGTGCACGCCAAAAAATAGATAAAATTCAAATCTAAAGCGAAAGTGTCCTTGATATAAATTAGTTCACGTTCTACTAGGTTTTCTCTTGCCTAGATGAACAGTTTTGTGATGAAGGAACACGATTATCCCTTTGATGAGCCATGTTCTTCTGTTTACATGGTAGCATTTGTTCAATCCCTTGCTAATAATAGGAAATTGCCTTGTAGTACTTTGATGGCTGTTGTAAGAATCCAATGTTTTGAACTTATATTACATGTTCAATTGTTTCAAAACATAATACTGTTATCATTTCTTACATATATTAACAAATTTTTCTTTTGACTAAAGAATTTAGTTGAAGAGAAGGACAAAAAGGTGAAGGAATTGCAAGATAACATAGCCGCTGTAAATTTTACTCCCCAGAGCAAGATGGGGAAGATGTTGATGGCTAAATGTAGAACGCTGCAGGAGGAAAATGAGGAAATTGGGAATCAAGCTTCTGAGGGAAAGGTGATGCTATTTTTTCCCTGTTTTTTCCCATTCATTTACGAGTTCATTTTTATTTTCATTCAGTTGTTAGATATGGAGGAAATGAAGTATATGTAGGTTATAAGAGTGTTGAGCGTATGGTATTTAATTCCTAGAAGTAATGTGGCACCGAAGCTTGTGTGAACGTGATTGTGTTATCTGTCAAACGCATCTGGCTGTATTGATAAATTGACTGTTATAATATCTTTTTCTATCCTTGGGTGTGCAGATGCATGAATTAGCTCTGAAACTCGCATTGCAGAAATCCCAGAATGCAGAACTCAGAAGTCAGTTTGAAGGTTGGTTATTTTAATAAAATCTTGAACGACTATTTCAATGAGTGTTAATTTGCGGCCTCACTTACCTCACGCTTATGTATTTAATGCTTGAGTGCTTTCATGATCACTTGATTTTTACCCTGTATAATGCATGGAATTAATAGCAGATATTTTTGGACTGAAAAATATATTGATTTGAACAAAGTTTTGGGTGAAAAATTCATCTAGTAAAAAGTAGGGATAGGCGATGAGGATGTCAATGGAGTATTCCAATACAAGTTATATTGTTATGGCTTATGAATAGTGTAGGTCGCTATACTTTTATATTTCTAGATGACATTTATTTTGAGATTTGGATGTATATAATCAATGCTATCATTGTGTGTGTATGATATTAAGCATTTGATATTTGATATATTATCATTCTCGATGACTTTAAGGTTGGAAGTTTTTGTATCTATCGTTTTCCCATATGTTGACAGTTTTAAGTAATAATGATGCTTTTAACTTGATCACAGGGTTGCAGAAGCATATGGAGGTGTTGACAAATGACGTGGAAAGATCCAATGAAATGGTTCTCACTAATCCTATTCCTTTCTATCAAGCTTCATGTTATTCTCACGAATTAGATTTAGGCATAGTTTCTTATATTTTTAATATCATCAATTTTCCTAATAAAATTATAACTTGTGTAAATATTATTTTAAATCTAATTATGTGATGTTGCGTTGAAAAATTATATACTTGTCTATACAAAGTATATATGAATATTACTTTACACATTAAAAAGATTGTATGTCTACCATCGTAATCGTGAAACTTGATAGTAAAATACGAGGAACCCTATTATATTATATTCTATGTTTAAACCGGTAATAACAGTGTTCTCTGAAAATACTGGGTGACGGGAAAGGCCGTCTTACTCGTAATCCAGTCTTAGAAAAAGTTTAGAACGTTTCCCAAAGAAGCTCGTTTTATAATTTTCGTAGTGTACATTGCTCTTCTGAGGCAGCATCTGGGAGCGGTTGATTAATTGTTGGCCTCGCTCGGTCTTTTGTTGAAATTTAGATGGATTGCTTTCCTCAGATAACATTCACTTTTTCATTTTTCACATTTCAAATGCATTTAATTTATTCTAAATTATTGATATATTTATAAAGTTTTAGTTATATATATATATTATAATATTTAAAATGGTTTAAATAAAGTACTGTTAATTATTGCCATTTGTCTACTTATGTCTTTGGAGAGCTAATGTTAATATATTAAAATATTTTTTTAAAAAAAAATTGAGTGTATGTTGGTTCAGATAACTTGATTGTGTATTCTAAAAAAATTGAAATGCAGGTGAATATGTTACAAAGTAAAATGGAGGAGAAGGATGCGGAAATTCGCAGACTGGAACAAGAGCTGCAAGAGAAGAGCTCAACGGTAGAAGATCGTAGAAGAGATCCTGCACCTCAAGAGACGAGTGTTGATGGGCTGATGTCCGGAGAAGCGCTTGGCAATTAATCAGCTTTTAAATTTGAGTACTTTGTAAAAACTCATATTTTTAAACGAAAATATTTATTTATGTGATAAATTTAATGAAAATATAAGCAAGTTGGTAAGAATTTAGAAGGACTTTAGGGAGGGAAAAAAAAATTTAAAGTGGAGGAGATCTTCACGGTATAGGAGGTTCAGCATTTAATTTCTATTTATAGATTTTTATCTCTAATAATTAACGTGAGACTCGTATTCATGATCAACATAAAATATAATATTTATAAATAAAAAATCTATTGCAAGTTGTGTTGTTTACACGTGAATAATACGGTTCTCATGCTTGATGGACAGCCCTAGCAAAGTCAACACTTTAAAGGCTATCCCAGATTAACCCTTTGAAGTGACCCATAGGAATAGGAAGTTTGAAACGTTATCCGCGTGTTAATTAATTAGTAGAATCGCCTGGATTAAATTTATTGATAAGATGATCAATAATATTATAAAGAAGGTTAATTATTAAACTAATCACACAAAACACCATCTTACATAACAAATCGGCAACTGCCTGGATTTTGCATGTAGAATTCATCAGTGTCTTTTCAAGTTTTGACCGAAGGAACTCATTCAATTAGTTTACCCATATTCAAAGAAGGCTTTTAACAAGAGTTACGTCTGATGCAAGTGGTTTTATTTTTTATTTAAAAAAAAAGTTAATACTCATCCTTTTAATAAGTAGCCGACCCAATCAATTATTTTTTTTAGTTTTGTTGAATTAATTATCCAATTCGGGTATTAGGTTATATCGTTGGGTTTGTGGAATGGGCTTGTGGGTGTAATGCATGTATGTGTTGTGTTGGGTTGAATGGGAGGGGATGTGAGGGAAACAGGTGGACGTGGAAGAGGAAGGCACACGTAAGAAGGAAAGGTGCCATTATTACTCACTCCAGACTCTTTTGGAAGCCTCCCTTACTCTCTCACCTCTATCCCTCCATTATCATTATTGGACTCCTTCCTACACAGACTATCTCCGCTCCCTCTTTTCCGCTCAGATTTAAAACCCGCCAATATTCTTAACCAACCACTATCAGTTCCCATCACTAAAGTATCAAGTTTTGTTCCAAATCATCTGAGTAAATTCAAAAATATATATATTTCAGAACATCTTCTCATTAACTGGCTGTTACCTTACCATCCAATTGGCCCGGAATTTGAACCATTCAATTACTCAATCGCTCGCTCTTGATATTCTCATATGTAACTAGCTAGCTAGGACCCATCCCCTTACCCGATACGATTAAAAATTAAATATATAATATATGTTTCCAACCAGCGCTTATCAGGCTCATCTCCTTTCCTTGTCAAAACTGCCAAAGAAAAGTGATATGGTAATTTGAATTATTGACAATCATCTAGCTCCAATATTTTATCATTAAAAATAATGGATGCCGGTCATTAATACGAATGATACATAATTAACTCAAGTTATATATTACCAGTTAGTAATGCGGAATGCGCCCCCCCCACCCTCTTTTTTTTGTTTTTGGGTTTGAGGATGGTAGTTTTTCAAATCTCCTGTCCTACTTATACACGTCTTCACCCATCCTCAAATCCAGAGCTCCAGCTAGCTGCTCAGAACGCTTCCCATGGCGCCTATCATCCGCAAGAACCATGCCCCGCAAGGAAAGGGCCTCTTCCATGAAACTTCATCATCCTCCATCAACCTCCAACCATCAACCTTCCTCGCCAATGGCCATCCAATTCTCACCCAAGTCCCGCCCAACATCACAGCGACCCCATCCAACAACGTCAGCACCGCCGGCTGCTTCGTCGGCTTCCACGCCAACCAGCCCGGCCACCGCCACGTCGTCCCCATCGGGAAGCTCAGCGGGATCAGGTTCATGAGCATTTTCAGATTCAAGGTATGGTGGAGCACCCATTGGACCGGAACTAAAGGAAGCGATGTGGAGAACGAAACCCAAATGATGATGCTGGAGAATTCTGATCACTTGGATCGTCCCTACGTCCTCCTCCTCCCCCTCATCGAAGGAACTTTCAGAGCTTCACTGCAAGCCGGTCAAAATGATTACGTGGACATTTGCCTGGAGAGTGGCTCCACACGCGTCACTGGTTCTACCTTCAGAAGCTGTTTGTACATGCATGCAGGAGATGATCCATATAACTTAATGAACGAAGCCATGAAAGTGATTAGAGACCATCTGGGAACGTTCAAGCTTCTGGAAGAGAAAAGCCCTCCAAGGATAGTGGATAAGTTTGGATGGTGCACTTGGGACGCTTTTTATCTGACGGTGGATCCAAAAGGGGTTCGGGAAGGTGTGAGAGGCCTTGCGGAGGGTGGGTGTCCTCCAGGATTCGTCATAATCGACGACGGCTGGCAAAGCTTCTGCCACGACGGAGACGATGCCGTCGGCGACAGTGGAAGCTTGGATTGCGCCATACCAGGAGAGCAAATGCTTAACAGGCTTACGAGTTTCGAAGAGAATAGCAAGTTTAAGGAGTATTGCAGCAGGAAGAGCCCTAGTGATAGAGGCATGGGTGCCCTTGTGAGGGACCTGAAGGAGGAGTTTAGGAGCTTAGAAGATGTGTATGTGTGGCATGCGTTCTGTGGGTATTGGGGTGGGCTTAGACCCAATGTGCCAGGCCTGCCGGAGGCCCAGGTGGTTGACGCCAAGCTGACGGAGGGAGCGGAGAAGATGATGAGGGATCTGGCGGTGGACAAGATATTGGAAATCGGAGTGGGGTTGGTGTCGCCGGAAGATGCTCGCCGGTTGTACGACGGGCTCCATTCTCACCTTCATTCGGTGGGTATTGACGGCGTCAAGATTGATGTCACCCAAGTAAGTTTGCTCCAAAATTCCTGCTGCCTTGCATTTTTTTTTATTTCTATCTAATTTTTATAAATGCATCAGTACTATTTAATTTTTTTTGAAACTCAAATGTACAGTATGAAACTCAAATATACAGTGATAGCCAGTTCTAAACTTGAATTAATCAATCGACAGTCAATTACGTTACCGGGGTAGAACAGAATTCCCGAAGCCAGTTTGAAGTTTGATGTGACGGCAAATGGTTGCTAATTACGAAATTCTTAAATAATTTAAAAGACATGAATTGTATTGCCGTCTGTGTCTCGATTTTTTTAAATGTTTTCCTTTGCCGCTGTTGGAGCTACAATGGCGGTGGAATGGATAATTCTGACACACAACTGAACAAGACTTTGGATTTTGCAAGTGTGTGGAATGAAGCGAAGAGTATGCAGAGACTAAGGATGATGTCAGATTGAGAGAGAAGAGGGAGCTCCATAAATCATAATTTGTGTGCAATGGAAGTTTTCTTGCATAAAGATAAAAATATTAGACAATTCAAGATTCTACTTAAGGATAAACACAAGGCTTAAAAATACGCAGTGGTCAACAGTCAACACACAGGGCTTGCAAAAGCGTTTGGACCAATTCATTGGAATGGATAAAAGAGTTAAGAAAAACTGGAGCATAATGCCCCTTCCGATCCTTGTTTGTCACATGCCAATCTCATGGATTGATTTGAAAAAGATGAGTTTTTTTCCTTTGAATTTGCATTGAACTTCTTGATGATGATACGGCAGATTCTGGAGATGGTATCAGAGGAATACGGGGGTCGTATAGAACTCTCCAAAGCTTATTACCAAGCCCTCACAGATTCAGTGAAGAAGCACTTCAAAGGCAACGGCGTCATCTCTAGCATGCAACAGTGCAATGACTTCTTGTTCCTTGGCACCCAAACCATATCTCTCGGCCGAGTCGGTGATGATTTTTGGTGCATCGACCCCGCCGGAGATCCAAACGGCACCTATTGGCTCCAAGGATGTCACATGGTGCACTGTGCCTATAACAGCTTGTGGATGGCAAGTTTCATACACCCTGACTGGGACATGTTCCAGTCCGATCACCCCTGTGCCGAGTTCCATGCCGCTTCCCGAGCCATCTCCGGTGGCCCTGTTTATGTCAGCGACTATGTTGGCAGGCACAACTTCAAGCTCCTCACCAAGCTCGTCCTCCTCGATGGCTCCATCCTCAGGTGCCAGCACTACGCCCTCCCCACAAGAGACTGCTTGTTCCAAGACCCTCTCCATGATGCCAAAACCATGCTCAAAATCTGGAACCTCAACAAAGTAAGTAACCACATTCCCCTGCATCTTGTCTTACTCTGTTTTTGTTTTTCCACTGTGAATCGTGCATTTATACGTGTCTTGTGTTTCTTTTGGGCTATGTGATCACAGTATACGGGTGTTCTGGGGGTGTTTAATTGCCAAGGAGGAGGATGGTGCCGTGTTGCCAGGAGGAACAAAAGCGCCAGTGAGTGTTCCAAGAGAGTGAGCTGCTCTGCGAGTCCTGAGGACGTTGAATGGATAAAGGGGATGAACCCGATATGCGTAACAGAGGAGGATGTGTTCGCTGTGTTCATGAATAAAGACCAAAGCTTGAAGCTGTTGAAGTGGTCGGAGAGTGTGGAGATTTCCCTCGATCCCTTCGATTATGAGCTCTTGACGGTTTCTCCGGTGACGGTGCTGCCCAAGAGGTCGATCCGTTTTGCTGCGATTGGATTGGTGAACATGATGAACTCGGGTGGGGCAATTCAGAGCATGGAATTTGGAAAGCAGGGGAATGATGATGAGGTGAGAATTGGAGTGAGAGGACATGGGGAGATGAGGGTGTTTGCTACAGAGAAGCCTGTGAGCTGCAAAGTTGATGGAGTGGCCGTTGAATTTGGTTACGAGGATCTGATGGTGAGGCTTCATGTTCCCTGGACTGCTTCTTCAACGTTGTCTGTGGTGGAGTACCTGTTCTGAGTCAAGCTTCGGTGGCTATTCTCTTCCTCTGAACTCAACAAAAATAAGAATTCATTGGCAAATAATGATAATGTACCTTTGTGTTGGGTAAGAGTCAATGGATTTTAAGAATATAGATTTCAAATACGGTGCCTGTGTTTGGGATTCGTTTAGCAACTTGGTCATACTTTCCTTCTTGGCGTGGTTCTGTAGGGTTGCTTGCTTGCTGTTCATGGGTGAAGAGGAATTGGAAGTTGTGGTCATTATTTAGTTTCCCGACTAATATATTTCAATTTATGATTATGTTTCTGGTGGGTCGTGGTTATTCAGGCATTCTTAGCTCGATTCCATCGAAACTGATATCGGACGAGTTAATGTTGTGCCATTGCCAGAATAATTATAAGAAGGCTTCATATGCTAATCGTCTCGTTACAAACTCTATGGACACCCAATGTAAGTTTGAAAAAACACCTCATGTGAGTTACTTTTTGCGACAAGTTGATTTTTTAATCCCATTTAACATAAGTCCTCATTGGATAGGCTCTTGGTCATCTCCTGGAAAGATTCATTCATCTCTGGTCTTCAGATTTTTTGTTTGTTTGTTTGTCTTTTTTTCTTTTTGGCATCATATTTTGTTTTTCTTGTTGCTAATGCAAGTACCACGCTGCGTATATGCAAGAAAAGTAAAGAAACATATCAATGACTCAGTTCGCTCTAGCAACAACTTAAGCGGTGGTCCCTGACGTACGGCTTCACTTTTGCTAGCCGGATCAATTGTTTGTTGTCGTTGTGTTTTTTTTTTTTTAAAAAAAAATATGCAATTGTACTAGTACTTAACGCTAAGGAACATGCATTACCATGGCTGCTCTTAATGCTCTTTCTCCTCCGATGAGGGCCGCACATAGAGCTAGTTACTTGTCCCAACAGGCCCGAGCAGCTCAACCGTAGGCGATTAGCTTGTTTTGGCCAGATAACTGTATTCCTATTCTGAATAAATTATTTTTAGTGTTATTATCATATTGGTTTGGGTCCGCCAAACGTGGTTGACAATTACGAATAAACCATGAAGCTTGGAAATTGAAGTGCAAAAGCAGACTGCAGGGTGCTATTGGTTATTACAATGGCCGCCGCCGGATCCTAGTTAACTAAGCACACTCCACACACTTCGTACGTACCCGGGCACTGTTCACATAAGGAACAAATCACAAGGAGCAAATAGAAATGAGATGATGGCCAAAATGAGGACCGTGTTCTCTCTTACTGGGCTTTCTGTTGTGTCTCCTGCGCCTTGGGCTTCACCTCCTGGCCCGCTTCCTGAACCTTGCTCAGCACACCCTCACCGGCCTCCTTCACGCTCTGCGCCGCCTGGCTTATCGTCTCATGTGCCCGATTCTTTGCATATTCCAGCTGCTCCGACAGCCGTGCGTGCCGCAGGTAGTTGGCCATCCATGTAAACGAGGCA
The DNA here is from genome assembly GCA_006871305.1 of Vachellia collinsii. NCBI lineage: Eukaryota > Viridiplantae > Streptophyta > Magnoliopsida > Fabales > Fabaceae > Vachellia > Vachellia collinsii. The sequence goes on from QFDD01013106.1 coordinate 143,757, forward strand.
AGCGCCGTGACCCCGAAGGCGCCTGACGTCAAAAACCCGGCGACTGCCAAACCAAGGAGGAGCGCAGCGGGCAGCAACACCGGGCTGAAAATGACCAGCAGCGGGATGGAGATGGCGATGCCTAGGACGGTTCCGGTGAGGGTGACGGCAGAGAGGAAGAGGAAAAAAGCGGAGAGAGGGAGGAGGAGGGCGAGGGACAGAACGTGAGAACTGGAAGGAGGCGTGTCCGTTGGGTTGTGTTGGGAAGGGTAATAGTAGTCTTGGCGCGTTTCGGCCATGGGAGATAGATACGGTGCAGTTTCAGGAGTGGAGTGAGGGAGAGATATGAAATGGATGTTTTAAATAAGGAAGTGAAAGAGAAGGAAGAGGGTGACAGGTGGAGAGGGAGGTGCACACTTGTTGAGGGGAGAGGGAGTGCATGTGCATGAGACACGTGTCGCTTCATGCTTGTCGGAATCAAATGATGAATTATGCCTTGTTTGTGCTGTGCAATATATATTCGGAACCATTTCTTTTCCATTCCACTTGTCAAATTTAAGCTTGCATTTGTTTGTTTGTTAGTCGTGGGCACTTCTGTACACACACACACATGCGTGTTTTGGTCCCTCTAACGTCTGCAGTTTTTAAATACTCATCTACACGGTATCAAATGGTAAGAAACAAGGGGTTTAGTCCAATCAAAATGACTAGTTTAAACAATGTTGGGATAGAAAGTGATTAAATAATGCTCAAATCCTCATTGGGGAGAGGTGTCTAATAGGTTGATAATGTCCTTATTAGAATTACTTACAATGGGAGGATGACCGTCCTTAACAAAAAATGGTAAGTTTGGCTCGGTGTCATATTGTAAGGGATTAACTTCTTCTTGTAAACTTAATATCACTTGTATATAAATTTCTTTTCCTTTTTGGTTAAGCATAGATAACTTTCTAATGAAGGCAATCCTATTCGAGACACAGTCAGGCGGTGAATGTGGGCACCTCACGCAGTAGTGTTCGAACTTTGATTTATCATGTTGTGAAAGACTAACTCGTTCTATTACATCCAACTCTTGTTGGTTAAGGTTTGTTTATAGTCAACCACTTCTAAAATTATTTTCACGTAAATTGAGATAAAACTCATCTCACATACTTATCTCGAGTTGCATACAATCACTTTTCAAAATCCAATCTCAAACAAGCCCAGCATGTTTGCTAATCAATTCTGAAAATCAATTTCACACAAGTCGAGACAAAACTCTCTCACATACTTATCTCGAATTGTGTGAAATCACTTTTCAAACCAAGATTTTGTTACTTCTCAAACAATCTCTTGTGAATTCTTGCAAAATGATAATATGGACCTCAGTAAGCACGAAGCCAGGCCACTTTGATTGTGTATCGCATGGAATAGTGAAAAATGATGGGCTAAAATTTGGCCCAATCATCCTATTTGCGGTCCAGTTCCTTTTCACTGATTTTGGGCCACCAATTCATCTTAGTTTTCACCTCAGGGGTACAAACCTGTGGGTGTAGGAGTTTGACGACCATTGTCATGTTTCTTTTTACTCAAATGAGGGCAATTAACAAAGGATCATTCTTGTGTGTATTTCACCCAGCTCAGAGTCATCTGTACTTTGCATGTCTTATAAAAAGTGCGTTAATTGTATCAATCCTGTCATTTATTTTATCACTCCATAAGTTTTGAAACACTAATCACTTCGTGCCTTTATCTTGTTTTCAAATTCTTATCATTTTAAAATTTTCATAAAGAATTACTTCATCTCACCATTTATCCTCCAATTAATGATGAAATTAATATAACATTTTGCGAAAATAAAATTTTCAGGTTTGCTTTTAAAAAATGTCGATTGAGTTTTTAACTTTACTTTTATCCCTGAATTACTTATCTAGTGTTTGGCAAAGAAAACTTCTATCTACAAAATTTGAGTATCCTAACCCGTAGTTAATACCACGGGGGAGAAATTGGAAACTCTGATTGAACCAAGTGCAAGTTAAAACATGGTTTAATATTGCTCAGTGATTAGATGTGAGCTACTTTAGCTGACCAGTCAAAATCAGCAAAGAGTTTCTGCGATTCAATTATAATTTATGAACTGTGTTCAGGACGTGAATAAATATTTGTTATTATTGAAATCCTGGGTTCAATAAATCTAATAATTAGATCTTTGGGGTCTCACTAATTTCATTATTTATTTTTTATTGACAATCATTCAGAATCAATTCTAAAAGTATTTTTACTCAAATCGTAATAGAATTTTCTCACATATAAAATCACTTTTAAAAAAAGCTAATCTGTCCATATTATTATTATTATCAGTGAAAGGACGGTGAAGCATTATGGCTAATCAGTGCTTTTATTCACAAAGTCAAAATTTGGCCTATACACATCACAGTTATATATATATTCAAGACCCACCACCTTTTCAAATTTGTTTGGTATTCCTGAGTACTAATAATTCGTGGCCTCTTAAACAAACTCTCCTCCCAAGTCTTTTTCAGAATAAAATCGCCGTTGGAACAACTCAAGCGTATCTTACATATATATATATATATGTATATATATATGTTACTCGTTTCTCGATTCCTCTGTGTAATATCTGGATTTCATACCTCTTGAAACGGCTGCAGAAAGCTTCAAATCAAGAAAGCGAAAAGAATATATTTTTGAAAAAGATAATCAAGGGAGAGATAAAGAGGGAAAAGGAATCTGTGTGATTCATCTCTAGGCGGAAAAGGAGGAAGAAGAAGAAGCTAAGAAGAAGACATCTAATTTGACCCATAATCATATTAACATAAATATATTTAGACATATATAGGTATGTTCGGAACCGCAGTAGTGGCTACCATCATACTCATCATCATTGGAAATCTTATAGAGCAACCACTTTAAGCATAAAGAATCGTAGTTTAATTTAGGGTCATAAAGAAGAAGTAAAAAACAAAAGTGAGCAATGGGCTTTCAACACATTAGCCTTTTTCTATAGCTCATGCATGTGATACCGTTGCTTTATAAATTTTGAATTCCATTACTTGGATATGTACTGTGTGTGTGTGTGTGTGTGGAATATTAAGCCCTCCATCAAATACTAAACAAATACGTACGTGTATGTGTGTGTGTGTGTGTGTGTGTGTGTATCTATTGATCTGTACGCGGCATCTATCTTTCTGCGATATCTTGAACAACTTTATATAGTACCATACGCTTTCGAGAAGAATTAAAAAAAAAAAAGAAGGAAAAAGAAAAGCATGCAGATTAAAGGTGTCTTTAGATATGGGTAATGATGGCTTAGCGGCGTCAAAATATGGTTTGGTGCTTATGATCGATTCCCATAATAATCAATCAATAACCAAAATCATAATCCAATTTGCTTTATGATTTGTTCCCACTGACATAAGCATATGTCTGCTTGATTCTTCTAGGCAGCCCACTCCTCTTGTGCTTATTATCTTGTTACGTTCCACTACTTAAATTCGTATTGATTATTTTGGAATTGTGATCAAATATCGGGTGGATTATAAAAGCCAACAATTATAACGGTATATGAATCAAGTTCGAGTTCTGATTTTTCCATTAATAATTAAAGGCCCCATTTTTTTAATTCTGAATAAATAAATACATATAATATAGTAGTGAATTATTACGAGGTACAATATAGTCATAATTCTCATGCTTTTATTTCCAGATATGCTTCTTAACGTGAAGATCTTTCAAACTGCAATGGCCCAAATCCGGGAGACATGGGTAATGAACATAAACTTGATAAAAGTGGTCAAAGTTGGGGCATTGATTAATAAATTAATAGAAACAATTGATTAGAACGTTGCTTAATTTAGGTAGTATATCCTATCAGTATTGAAAACCAAATCTCGAGGTAACGGAAAGTTTTAAATGATGAATGACTTCCTCTAATTTAAACTAGATAATTGATAATAAGCGATGATTCGTGTTCATCAATATATTGTTCCCCAGCCAAAGGAACTTCGTTTATTTATATGCATAAATTTGAACTCAGTGTGAATAATCATCGGAGACTTGAACCGCATTAATGATAATCTCCATCATTGCTGCCGAACCATTAATTAATTATTATTTGCATCTTTGTAAGTTTGGATGTTATGTGCGTCTAAAATCCTAATCAGATTCAAAGCACCAAAGATGAGCCCAGCGCAAGGAAAGTTATTCGGAATGATTGAATCTCATAAATAAATAAATAATATATATATATATTCACTTATTCACCACGATTTCATTAATTTGAGCGGTATAGATAAAGATAGCAGTTGAGCCATACTTGTCAAAGTCGGAATATTTGTCGTACACATAATTGAAATTAATGGGCACATCACAAATGCACAATTATGCTTGTGTCAATGACTGTCTGTAAATACGATTAGAATGACAAGAGACTTTTTTGTCTGTTTGACCACACATTGAGACGAAGAACATGAGTACTATGTCATCATATGTACATTAGTACATGTCTGAACCTGTGAATATATCTACGAGGAGAGAGAGAGAGAGGGCTTCAACATGGAAATCATACACACACATAGCGAAAGATACAAGTCCTGGTCGTGCGGTGGCCAGTTCTTAAGTGCAAGAGGACATAAAGAATTTCTTGTGGGGCTTTAAATAGGATAGGACCCCCCAGCCTTCCCACCCACACACCCACACACTCTCTTGCTGTTCTCTCGCTTGTCCTTTCTAATAACCTCACACTGCTAATTTTCACCCCTCTCTTGCTTCTTTTCCACGTCTTTGCCTCAATCAGTGAACAAGATTGACGATAGATTCTAAGATTATGATTATATATTATTATTACTATTCCATTCATTGATCAGAGGAACAATGATTTCATCAGAATGCCATGCTGATGATCACTTTTTCCCTCCCTCCTTCCCTCTCTCTCTCTCTCTCTGAGCCTCAAACAGTACAATTATCTCATTGTTTCACACTACTGCACCTTCCTTTTCCTTTCCCTTCTCGGTTATTAGCAACAAAATTATAAAATTCTATGTTCCAACTGTCAAAGTGTGCAATGCTATAATATAATTATAGCAACTAAAAAGGACTTGACGTAGATGAGGGAGATATTCTGAGGGAAAGTTGATCAGGGATTAGATTTGATTCAACAAAAATTCCAAGAAAGAAAAAGCTGAGTCTTTTGGTGATCTCGAGGAAAGCACAGAGAGAGAGAGAGAAGGTTATGAATCGGAGGACTACATGGAGGTGATGGCTCTCACTGTAGCAATTATAAGAGCCCCTGCCAGGCCCTCGTGTCTCTCATATCTCATCCAAATTGATATTCTTTGTGTGTATTTAAGAGAGGGAAAGAGACTAAGAGAGGACAGTCTGACTTTGTTTTTGATTTTATGGGTGTAAGTGTTGTAACAGTGTCTGTGCTGAGATGGAGAAAAGAGACTGACAAAAGTGAACTCACAAACACCACTCTCAACCTCTGTGCCTATATATATTGATGACATTGCCGAAGGGAGACATTAATGTTTTTATTAAATGAGAGAGAGTGAGAGAGACATGTATATATATCATCGAAGAAAATAAGGATGTAATTCCATACGACCATCTATCAGGTTTTTTTCTGTTTAACCCTTTTAAAGTCTTTATTATTCATGTTTGAATGTTTTTTTTTTCTTTTTTTGTGTATAGGATGAAATGACGGCTTGCTTTATCCTGGGAGATGAAAGATTTCACCGCATACTTTAGGGAACAAGAGGAGCTAATGCAGCTGAACTTGTAAGTAATAGAAGACTGCTCTTTTATTTCATCTGTATGTTCTCCATTTTCTAATTCCATGGGGGAAAAAACCCTAACCCTATGTATATATTTTTAATTTATATGTTTTTTTCTCGGATCTCGAAATGGTATGTATTTGCTGCCACTTCTGGATTCTGATCTCACCAGGATCGGATCAGAATTTCGTCTGTCAAATTGATCCAAAACTTGCATTTGCCAGGAAACCTCTTCCATGACCAAAAAAAAAAACGCAGTATATATAGAAATTAAGTCCTTCTTTTCGCTTCTTTAATTAATTATCAATGAAGCCTACCTGCACAAAATTTTTTCATATTTATGGCTGTTATAGCAAGAGGCTGGGTAAAGAAAAAACTATTTTCCCTTTTTGCGAAAGCATGCAAGTTGTCGTCGTCAATGTAGCTGCAATTCCATGAGAGAGTTTTGTGCTGTTGTGTAAATGTGACATTCTGTTCATTGTCTCACTGTTTCACTGTATTTATCTGGGGGCAAGTGTTGCTGATAGTAACAGTCTCGAAGTGTTATAGGGTACTTCCCTTGGACAATTAGGGGCAAAAAAATAAAAAAGAAAAAAGAAAAGCTGAAAACATAACCCTAAGTTTGAGCTACTACCACTGCTTTATGCATGGATCCAAAGAGGAAAGCGACTGTGGCTCACTATTTCAGATTCAGATATATATTTATTTTTTTAAAACAAAATTTTCAAGCATGGTGGGGGTTGGAGCTCAGCCTCACGGGGGGGAGACTATGTGTTTTGAGACCAAGAGAGATTCATCAATCCACCTTTTTCTGAGTACATGATGAAAACTACAATTCAAAAAATGAGCTTGGATTGCATCAGAGACAAGTTCAGGAAAACACTGCTCGTTTTTCCTTCTACTTGTGTTCATCCCAACAACACATACTACTATAGCTATAATTATTAAACCAATGTGTACGTTTCCCAATAAATCTAGAGATATCACTATACCTATTAGATCATTGCTGAGATATAGCAGTAAGACAGAGACTTTTATATGAGAAGTCTACAACTCTACACATGAGACTGCCCTATATACTGTGAGCTCAACCTGAATATTATATCATTTTTTTCTGCATATATCTGTGTTTTTTCTCTTGCTTACATATTTACTCCCAGTAAATTTGACTGACTTAAACTTCTGGTCATGCCTTTATTTTAGGGATGCCTATGGAGCTAAAGCAACATATATATATATAGATATATTAAAAAATATATAAACCTGTGGTTATAAATAAGCCTGATAAAATATAGTTAAAAAAAGGTAAAAGAGTGGTCCGTGTCTATATAAACACGCACACATATACAAGAGCAAAGTGGAAAACAATTAAAGGGAAGAATATATGTAGGATAGAAGTATAGGAGTAAGCCATAGACTTAGGCTTTAGAATCCTCTTTTTTAAGATGAAGAAAATGTTATTACTTCATATTTATTATTCTGAAAGATCAACATTGACAGAATGTCAACTTCCACGCATGCACATACACATGCCTAGATAGTTGCACTGAAAACACAAAGAGGTCTATACAGCAGCCTTACATTATTATGCATGTTCCTACCAAACCTTATTTAGGTCCTAAAACTTAAATTACTTCTAGGCAATGGAGTTCCAACAAATACAATTCATCATCAGCGTCTTATAATAAACTTAGCCTTACACACTAAAACAAAATTAAGAATTAGAAAAGGGAAATTAAAAACAGTAGACCGTCACGGTCGCCTAAGATATAGCGTTATAGCTAGCAGAAGAGTCCAAGTAAGGCTACATGACTAGAGACCAATTCATATGACTTAGTTCATCACTAGTTCACAGACTTAGACATATATAATAGTAACACTTCCATCAGAGAATACTGCAGGGAAGGCCATGCCTCAAAAGGGTAGAAATAAAAACCCTAGACTGGGTTTTTTTCCTCTCTGCAAACTTAAAAATTTACAAATTACCTCCACCACCTCCTCCTCCTGCAGCTCCTTCATCGATGGCATCAGAAGCTGTATCAGCCCATGGAATAGTATAAGGAAGAGAGTAATTATAAGCAGCAGGAAATTGCCTGTACAACCCACCACCACCTCCTACACCTACTCCTCCTTCAGTATTGCCGGTCCTTCCATTAATATACTCCATGGCCATCGACCTTGGCCTCTGAGGAAGTTGTTGAACTTGAAGCGATGAAGGTGTGATTCCTAAACCAGGTGGCACCATGGAGAGAGAATTCGCCGGAGGGATCTCGTTGCAGGCATAACGGAGAAGATCGGCATTAGCAGCATCGAGCTCCTTCTGAAGCCTTTGAACCTGTCTCTGAAGGAAGGAGATGGCTCCGACGCAACCATAAACTGGGTCTCTAACTCGCGCCTCTGCTTCGTAAGCGAGAGAGTTGACGGCGTCTTCTCTCTGGTGAGGAAGGAGCTCGTTGAGGAGCTTGGTGACGTTGCTGGCTCCAAAGATTTTGTGCACGTGAGCGAATTTTTGAGGCTCCTCAGGTGGGAAGTATGGCGCGAAGATGCAACCGGGCATGCATTTTCTTCTCAGGAATTTGCAGGCAGCGCAAGGAGATGAGTAAGAGCTTGATGATGCCATTTTTCTTCTCTCTCGATGGATCTCTGCAATAGAATAAATTAATAATGGCATATATTTATAAAAAAAAAAACCAGCTGAGAAGCTTTTTATTCATAGTTCCACGATCTATATATATGTCAAGTCTCTCTGGTAAGAAATCGTTTTACTTTTAATTATAAGGAAAGGTGAAACCAGTACAGCTAATGGGATCTGATGCTATATATATAGTATTTACATATATATAACATTTGCACCTTTGCACCTCTTTTTATCTATCTTTTGATTTCGGCCTTTCTCATTTTTCTGTGTGCTCTTTGATGTAGTCATCATCAACAGCTGGTGAAGTTCATCGTGAGGTTGGTTCATATAGAAAGTAGCAGCATACTTCTATAACATCAAGACACATCAATTTTTGAATAATTGCATCACCGTGTAACTTACCTTTGCCTTATAGCTAGACTCCATATAAGTTTACATACACCTCTCCCTCTCTCTTACATCCTCCTGTCAATTGTGAGGGAAAACTAGAAAAGAAGTTGTTTTTTAAACTTCGAACTGGCAGACCCAGTGTTAATTATGTAGATTTCTTTCTTTTAAAATTATATTTTCTGGGTTTGTCGTCTTCTCCTTTTATGAACTCAATTCTCTCTCTGTGACACTTCCTCTCAGCGAAGATATTAACACTTCATATCGTTCTTCTGCTGGTAGAATTGAGCTGCATGATCAAGTAGAGAGTGAAAAAATTCCTTCTGAATAAAAGTTGAATTAGGGATCTGGGCTGCTGCAACAATAGCCATTACAAGTGTTGCATACAAGACTGCATCAAAAGATGCATCGAGCTGCAAAGCCCTAAACAGTGACTTCTTAATAGGATTTTCAGTATGTCTCTGAATTGTTACTTTACTAAAAAACCAAAACAAAACAAAAACAGAGAAAAAGAACTATAAACATAGAAAAAGAACAAAGAAGCAGTCTAGCTATATTACACATGAACATGAACTTACCTGTTTATGATATAGGTTTCTTTGATCAGATGAAGGAAAAGGGAACTACCTTTCCCTTGTTGGGAGGTCCTTCCGAAACTGCTTTTAATTTTTCCCCCCTCCAGACAAAGTCATAGCCTTAGCCAATGAGAGGTATATAATAGTCACAGATTTGTTAAAGGAAGAGGGAGCACCCTAGAGAGGAAACCCTAATTGGAGGAGAGAGAGAGACACTGCACAGAGACACAGAGAGAGAGAGATAGAGATAGAGAGAGAGAGAGAGAGGACGCTGATAATTTAGTAGCGGGAAAAAGTGACAGTAGAGAGAAGGGAAGGCAGAGAGAGCAGTGAGTGAGTGGATGGAGAAGGAAAGGATGCAAAAGACAAAGGTAATAAATGGAGGTACACTAAAAAAGAATGACTATGACCCTGCATCTAATTATAATATCTGGAATGTGAGCATGTCTCCCATTCTCATTCCCTCGCCATCTCATGCACTCACAATCTCTGTCAATTATTTTGGAGCAACGCTGATCTCACAAACCATAAATCGCTGATGTGATAATAGCTCTACTTAATCAAATTGTATTAGCTAGGTTCATGTTTCCCTGAGATCACTGGTTATAGGCACATAAAATTTGAAATCAATCGTCCATTGGCTATAAGACAAAGTTTGCATAATAATTTAGACAGCATGTATCAGAAAAAGAAAAAGTGTGTGTGTCACATAACATGAGTGAGATCAAAGTGATCATTATTAGGACTCGGACCTAAAAATTTGGGGTGCCTAGGAGACGCTTAGAGGGGTTTGCTTTACTGTCTAGTTGTACCATGACATACAGATAAGACTCATGTGTACGGTCGTATTTTGCTCCAGAGATAGTTGGACTTTTGTGTGTATTTCTATTGACTGTCCGTCTTCTTGGACTCTAAACAATGATGTCAGAGTAAGTTAACACTACGCTTAATACTTGCTTTTTATTGCTCCGCATTGGGAAGCGAGATCCATATATTATTAAGTTACATGCATGGATATATACATGTGTGTGTGTGTGATGGAATAAAAGTGGAATGATATACTTAAAAAACAATGAGAGAAGAGGAAGGAGAAAGAGTTGCTGATCTGATTTTGCCCAGGATCTGAAAGATCTGCCGTAGTTTATTGCATTCATAAAATCATCACTTTATGCGGTGAAATTTCATGTACTTATTTGACCCACATTATTCAATAATTACAAAATTATGATTGTTCATCACAAAAGTAGGTAAAAAAGGTTAAGAAAGAATAAGGATAATGATTGTATTCAAACAGCGCCAACGATTGACTACATATATAAGGATATTATGGGGATTAACAATATAACTGCAGGTCGTTAATCTGTTTCCTGTAGTAGCTTATTACCTTGCGGTTGTGCAGTCAAAAGGAGGAAACATATATTCATAAAATAAAATACTGCTTAAGAAAACGGTGAAAGAAGATGCATGATAGTGATTAGGAACGGACATGTTTTGAAAACCCTAAGAAGAGAGAAAATTACACCTTCCATGTAATAAAGCATGTTTTGAGTCTGCACGACCATTTGATTAATTAAATTGTTATTTATCTGCCGACATAAAGGGTTTTGACAATAGTTCATATCTCTATATATCATCAATTCCAGAGAAGATTTGGATCAACCTATTATGATCCCATCTACAGACAGTGGAATTAATTATGGACATGTCTAGTACACATCAGTGTGATCTCGCTTGAACTTCATATTCAACTATGGCTCATGGTTGGCACATACTGTAACTTGCCTGGTCGAGACTTGAGAGAACAAGACCCTCAAGAAATTAGGCCCTCCTGTCAATTTTAAGGCACAGTAGCTTGGCTATAGTAAAGCCAGAAAATCTCTTTTCATATCTAAATGATATGAGTCATTCGCTTATATGCGTGTGTACATGAGAACTCTAATGCAGTTAGATTTGGAGCTCGAAAGGTAAGGTCACATTTGGTTGCTGCAGGCTACTCCTTTCAATATCATGTCTCTGCACACGCGCAGCATTTAAAGCTTTATGTTTTGTGCCTATGCAAAAAAAAAAAAAAAAGGTTTTTTGTTGGCTCCCTATATATATATATATTTGTTTTCGGCTACATCCACATCAAATCTCGGTAATTCAAAATCAAAAGTGATGGACTTTGTTTCTTTTTCCCGCGCGTTCTTTGTAATTTGTAGTAATACCGTAAAATCAAGAGGCTTGGCTTTCACAAGCCAAGGTATTCTGTATCATAATCACACGTACGTACAACTGCTATACATATGTTCATGTGGCAAAAGCATAATTTTTTTGAGCTGTACATTCATAGTTAAAAACCCTGCAAAAGTATAGGGATACTGTTAAAGATACGAAATAATATATTAAAGGAAAAAAATTTTTTGTCTTGTTTTATGATGATGAACGAATGAATTTATTTATTTTTTTCCTTTTTTGCCAACGAGCTAATAAATTTCGATAATTCTCATGAATATAGGTGAAAAATCAAACCTGTTTTGTCCGAGTTATACACATGGTTTGTGAGGGATATAGCCTTTACCACTCTCCTAAAGGACAAGGTTGTTAAGTGGCAAGGTCATAGCGCCGTAGGTTTTTCCATTGGCAGATTTGAATAGGTTCCCCTAGCTCCCTAGCTAGAGTAGCGATCGATCACTCATCTCTTGACTTCTATATAAATATTAATTGTAATATAATATCCATGATGATCGCTTTGGGGGTAAAATCCAAAGGGAAAAGTGAAAGTCATAGAAGGTTGAATATGCTGGTTAAGCAATTCCAATTGAATTAAATTATTTCTGTATATAGCTAATAGTGGAAAGCTTATTGCTTGGTGATGATTCTGAAACGGGTAAAGATGGAGCAATACAATATAAAATATGTGTGTATACATAATGATATATAAGTTTAGTATCTTTGCTGGAAAAAAAGTTTAGTATCATATGCTCTTCCAGAGGAATTCAAGACCCCCATTGGTCGGCGAAACAGTTGTTTAAAGAATTCTATGCTGGTTTTGATTTATCTTAGAGAAGCACCAAGGGGGAAAAAGGTTTTGTTTTAAAGTTCACAGCAGGCTACACGCATTCAGAGACACAAACGAGTGCACATATCTCGTATGAGTGCTCATAATTTATTTCTAATTAGTTGACATGTTATACTAAAAAGCTGTTTTTCTTAAAAAATCGATTCTAATAACTTGAAAAAGAAGTTTGCATGTGAATACATGTAAGTAAATAGGATAATCTATCACACAAAAAAGAAGAAGAAGGAGGAGGAGGATAATCTGCTATTTAAGCATATGATTTCTTTTAAGCTAGCATTATTAATCAACTTTGATTTATGTTATTAATTTCTCATCGCGGAACGTTCTATTGTTTCTCCATTTCTTTATTAGATGATTAATAAATATTTTTTATAACATGATTATCTGATTGTTTGAAATAAATACTCACTTTTATGGTATCCAAAGCCTAAGGATATTATTTTCGAAAAGAAGCAACTTGGGGCGATAAAAGAACTGGAAGCAATTTGACAAACGAGATGATGCATGTACTTAAACCAATGATAAAAGATTGAATATTAGGCTTATTTTTGTAACATATGTTTCTTGAATGGTCTATTTTGTTGAATTCTGTGCCCGATATCGAATTTGAAACCCTCTCAACTTTCTCCAAAGAGAAGCACATCACGAAAGAAGACAGTTGAAAGAGGGACCAAATTAATGATCAATACAAAGAATATATATTATATATATAATATTCTATCCATCTATATTATAAATTGAAGGCCTGGATCGGACATATAGAATTTGAAAAGGAGAGAAAAGAAGAAAGAAAACAGTGGTCCACAACTGTGGTAGCTGCACTTAGTCCTTATCACTTTCCCAATCCTTTTATATCATCATTTTCACTCTTCGCCCCTCCCCCATCCACAATCTCACAGACCCCATCTCGCTCTCTCTCTCTCAACCTAACCCATTCCCTTTATTTCTTATTAGCCCTCTGATTTTGACACCACTCTCACTCTTCTGATCCACTTGTCCCTCCCTTCCTATTATTTTCCCACAAAACAAACACAGTATTACACCCCCACCACTCTCTATCTTCCATCTTCTATACACTCACGCAAAACCAACATATACAGTATATCGCAAGAGAGACAGAAAAAAAAAAAATAAAGAGTGCATGATGATGGGAATAAAGGTAAACAGTGAATATTCAACTGAGTTTGCTGTAGTATATATGAACTCTGCACATAATAATTCATATTCTGTGTTGGATTAAAGTTATACAGTGAAGATTCAACTTTGAGTTTGCTGTAGCGAGAAAAGGTTTGACGACCAGAACGTCAAGTAAGGTGAAATATATGAATGAATGATTAAAGTGAAGTGAAGTTAGGGAGTTTTGGGCTATGAGATAGTGCGACACGACGTGCCGTTGTAGCACTTTCTATATATTCCTGGGAAGGGAGTATATGAGATGAGAGACATGAGAGGTAGTATTAGATGATGGGATGTAACAAAATAGATATGTATAGACATATAGATAGATTGATAGATAGATAGGGGTATTGATTTGGGTACACGTGGGAAAGTGTTATCTTTATTTGCTGGAATAGTAAGATTCCTTTTCACAAACATACCAAACCCTAACTATACAAACAGGTCTTGCACACATGTGAGACCATACGGAAATTAAACAGCAAAACCTGTTCCATGTACTTATGTTCATATATTCACAGGAGGTTCATGTAGCAGCTGGACGAAGCTGGTTTGAAGGAAGCTCTCACCTGTTTATATATCTCCGGAGTTAAAGAAGAAGAAGAAGGAGAACATCATTTGTTACTCTCTCTTTCTCTTCTTATTTTTTAAAAGAAAGAGAAAACATGTTTGACATGAAACCAGACACAGAAAAACCATTCGACCTGGCTACTATATATATTTAGTCTCTACCAAACACAAACCTCCCCACCTGCCACTGATGATCAGTACTTGCTTTCTTCTTTTTTTCTGGGTTTGGTTTTTAGTTCCCTATTATAGACTTTGTTTGGTGAGCATGCACCTTTCATGTTGGTGTGTCGTATGAGTCATATTAATTATGATTAATTCTTTGAAATTGAAATTAACACTTATGGGCAGGCACCCAGTCTAAACCAACCATTCAGCTAAAAGTTTATCCTATTCTATTTGGTGTATTTTTTTAATTGTACTCGTCAAGATTCTGATTCCTACATCACAAAAGAATCTCATGCGTCTCGTTCACTCTCATAATTACCGTTACTAGTAGCTTCCTTTCCAAATGGTCATTAGAAAGGAAATTCAGTTAATTAAGAATGAAGAAGAGGGCTCTTCATTACCTCTCAATTCTATAATCATTTAGGACAAGACTAGTGCCACATTATTTTATTACTAAAGCTTTATCATAAATTCAAGTCCATTGCAAATATTTATTTGGCAAAAAAATAAGAGAATCACAGAGACTCTTCTTTGCTGGTTTTCTGCTGTGCTTGTGTTCTGCAATTTTATTTGTTTCATTATCTCTTCCATTTATGATCAGAAAATAGAACTAAAAACGAGCAGAGAAGGTAGGTCTGGCAAAGCTTTAATGAGTTCAGACCATCGCCATCTACAAAGGTTTTACAGAGAATTGTTCCATATTTTACAGTAAATTGTGAAACAAGTACACATAAATGGAATTATGCTCTCAGAAAAGGATGGGAGCACCTAGATCTAGTTATCGTGCAGCACTTGGTTTTTGGAATCAAAATCAAATTCCACATATCAAGTAAAGGCAGATGATTAGCACAATCATAAGCAGTGCAACAGAAAGATTTGAACATAGTGGATTAGAGCGAAAAAGAAGGAAAGGAGAAGAATGAATTGACTCAAGTAAGTGGGTTCTCATGGCCAAAGAATCTTTATGCTTTTCTTTTCTTTTCAGGGAGGTGAAAAGTCTGGCATCTGAATTGTTACTCTGCTGTGGACCTCTTGATGGTGACTCTGTGCTCAACATGCCAAAATTATATTAGTATCACTTGCCATGGTAATAAGAATCGCGTATAAATTAAAAAGGAAGGCATCCATCGTGGATACGCATATATCAAATTTGGTTATTAGTTCTTCTTATCTTACAATTATAACTCATTATGTCATGAACTTCTATTCCAGCAGTCCACTACTCATGAAAGAAATTATTCTTTTGGTACTTTTGGTGGCTATGCCAAATTTTATATTAAGTGAATTAATAAAAGAAGAAAAGTTTATCATCAAAACTATGTTCTTGCAGTGCCCAGAAAAGGAGGGAAAAGGAAAAGGAAGAAAAGAAACGAGAAAGAAAGAAAAAGAAAACAAAAAGACGAAGTAAAGCTTGTTATTTTTACAACCTTATCAATGGTATTAACTAGAATCCTTGTCAACGGACACAGGAGGCATCACCTAGTTACATCACTATGTAGTGTGTACAGTAATTAATTTACCCCTCAAATACATACGTCAAGAGTTCAAGGTTTAGAAGTCACCTGGTTATGAGAATGCAGTGCAGACTTTCATACTTGAAGAATAGCACAAGAAATAAAAGAAAATTTAGCATGTAAGAGAAACATGATACAGAAGTACAATTTTTAAGTAACAAGGTCACTAGTCGCTAGGAAGTCAAGACCAACACTTTGCAGTTGGCTAAGTTTATAATGTGAGTCATTATTAATTACATTCAAGAAAACCAGATAGTCTCCTTTGTCGTCAAAGTTTTCAACCTTGGTTAGATACCAGCGAAATGCGAAACTTCACATTGATTGAAGGGAAGGTTCCCTACAAGGTCGCTCATGGGAGCATTAATACTCAGAGACTCAGAGTCACACTTATTCATATGGATCCATGACCAAACATGGTATGGCATGCGCAGTAACTAAAGAAAGCAAAGGGAAATCATCATCATTATTATTATTATCATCATTATTATTATTATTATTATTATTATTATTATTATTTGGTGGAGGCTTGAAAGCTAACCTGCAGGTGAACTGGTGGTCCACAGATTTTCTGTAGCTTTCAAACATAACCCGGTTCTCACATTCAGCACTAGATGACACGTGAAGACCCTGCAGGAAAATAGCAGATTAGAACTGTGATGTTGCTTCTGACAGATAAACGCACAAATGATAGAAAAAGTTTGGCTAAATTTTAGCCACTGGATGCTTCAAGGTGTAGTCACTTTCTCAGTTCATTTTCAGCTCAGAAGCCTTTTTTTTTCCTCCCTGAAAATATATGCATGCAGAAACGAACTGACCATCAGGAATTGAATATGATGACAAGCAAATCTCTCTGCAGGCCTTAATTATTGTGCTCACTGGCATATAGTGAGTCACGTTCATGTTTCTTTTCAAGACATTAGATCTATCAGAGAGATAAGACAGTGATCAATCATATTTAACAAGTGAAACCCTGCAGGCATGATGAGAGTTGTACTTTATAAGAGAAACTAAAGCAATCAAATGGACCAATCAAACTGGAGTGTATTATTTGACTTTTCTACTAACTCCTTATACTCACATATAAGCTGTACCTCTCAGTCTCTACTCTCCACATACTTGTTTAAGAATTATCTGATAAGAATACAAATTTCCATCCTCAAAATCTGAGTCGTCCTGATATTTCTATAATTTAAGTTCAGCTTTCAGTGTTGCAAGTTATAACTATACAGACAAATTGTTGGGCGTCTCGGTACTAATACAAGGAAACGTTTAAATAATAAGAGTTTTCCCTATACTCGACATTTATATAACTGACAAGAGTACTGTCTGTAGAAAGAGAGCTAAACGAGCTTCTATGCCATTAATTTTCAGAATTAGCCAAAACTGCCTCTAGTGAAGGCATCTTTGTCAGATCACCTGTTATTATTCCCTGCAAATACTTCTGAGAAGTTAGGCCTCGTGAACATAATGCTCAGGCCTATAGCTTTAATGTTAGAACACATCTTTCGTTATCCTGAAAATCTCCACATCATCTTTTGATTAGGTCAGCTTCGTAACAAGCACAAAGAAGTGCAGATAAAGTGGATTGTACTAACCTTTAATCCCTCATATCCAGCCAGCATCTTATCAAAAATCCCGAAAGCCTAAAAAAAAACAGCTTTGCAAGCTACAAGTAAGAGCAGAAATAGCTGAACGAGTAAGGAATTATATTCAGTTTTGGACTTTAATTTACCTCCAGGCTCTACATTTGTTGACTGGAATACAGAATATCGAAACAGAATCTGCCATCTTACCTTCCCAAGTTCAATTTTTTTTTAAAAAAATGACAGCTTATTCTCATAATCTCCAAGTCATGAACCTGCATTCCGAGCAGTTAGGCATTCAGCAGCAAACAAGCTGCAAGAACATTGGAATCTATAAAATCCACTTTTCATTCCCATCCCAAGCCATGCATTCCTAGGGAAACGAGTAAAACGTCACCGTCTCAAGGGACATAGGCATGAAGGCCTGAGAATTTTAGCGGCTGAAGTAAAACAGATTCTGAGAGAGGGACGAATCTTACACTTAATCAGCATAGCATACAATTACTACAAATAACGAGAGCGCTTTTGTGATGATATCAGAAAGAAATTAACTGGAAAAGAAGAAAGATCATTAGTGAACAAGACAGGTTGTTATAAATTATGATGTGATTCCATAAATGCTCTGCATCAGTTTCCCCTCCTTTTGTAACCTACAGAGACTTGCACACTCAATTTCCCTTCAATTGTTTCCGTAGGACATTATGTTTTAACTAGAAGAATTATGTTTTCTATGAAGGATCTTAAGGGAATTAAGAATCATAAAGTCCCAGCAATTAATAGGTAAAGCAGTCTTTTTCAAATAGACTAGATTGGAAGCACATATTTTCATTTTGTATGAAATTTGAAGCAGGTCACATCATTTGTACCATTTTAATAGAGTATTTTTATACATTTATTACACACACACACACACACACACATATAGGTTATAGACCTAATAAAGCATAAATAAAAACATGCGCTTATAATTATGAACTTCTAAATCCAATAATTTATGATAATTTTCTTGTGTTGTTATATTCTAAAACTAGCATTTAGATTCTCTTAGAGAGCACTATGTGAAGTGTGAACGAAAATAAACTGGACTTGTAAATATAAAATAAAACTGAAAATTTAAATTAAGAAGCAAAAATAGACCATTTGGACATATGTTGAAGGTCTACCCCCACCCAGGTGGCGTGTGCGCGCGCTCGTGGATATGGGCAAGGCCGAAACTCACCTTCCTTTGCATTATTAATACACACGCCCCTTGCTTTTGCACCATCTATTATTTGTATGTGGATGAATTTTGAATTTTCAAATGAGTTAAATCACTCTCTACTGACCCTTGTCCTTTTTGCATCTCATGCTCAAGACTAAAGCTTCACTGGATTATCTATTGCACCAAAAAGTTATTGGCTCCTTGAAAAATCAAAATCTGCTCAGTGGTTTGTTTATTCTACTCTAATAGGCACTCTGGAAAAAGATACAAACTCGCCGCTTCAATCTTTTTCTACTTACTCCTTGTATAAAACTTCCTCGTTAGTTGAGTAAACAATTCTCCAGTACATCCGTTCTCCCTCACTTTAGTTTGGTGCTATTGGCCAAAAAATTTAGTTCCTTGAAAGATGCAAGTCTACCTGATTACCTATAGAGATGGTACATTATTAAATTTTGTATTCGAATCGAAAATAAATTGATAAATTGAGTTTATCAAAACGTTTTGATAAAATATGAAAGTTTCCCACTGGTTATCTTATTTTCTCAGTTAACATTCTATAAATTTTCAACTTATTTTTCATGCTTTTAATTTCTCATCGGACTACTTTTTATCCTAGCTTCCCTTCTATATATTTCCAATTTATTGAAAACACCAAGGATGAGTTGAAAATAAATGGAGTATGAATTTAAAAAAGTTACATATAACAGGGAGTAAATGTAATTTTAACATTGAATTCTGCGAACTTTGTAGAGGCGTTAACTTCAAAATATCCTAACACATCTTCATCAGCTACTGCAATCCATGGCTCATAATCATATGGTTTTCGTGATTATAAGCATCTCATCTGGAAAAGGGTAAAAAATCCACACTTCATGCCTGCGGGAGCCAAACCAATGCCTTAACTTCTCTGTCCATTTTTTCTCAATCTCGGAGCAGTACAATTCAGGAGCAAGAACTTGAGTCATATGGCAACCCACAGGTAAATATTCCCACAGCTTCATTGGAAAGCAACGGATAAAGGACAGAGAGGAACTTCCCCAGCAAGTGATTTCACAGAGGAATTAATACAAACACTGAAGGAGCATCATCCTGCCGCCGTGAGATTCACCAGCACTAACCTGAATATGGCCTCCATAAATCAACGTATACTCTCAAAGAACGAGGAAGCGCCTCCTTCCACGCCTCCGGTTCAGGAAAATCCCCGGTGAGAGCAAGGGAGCTATCATCCTTCCGATTCCCAAGACTCAGGACATGAAGCTTCCTGCCAAATACCTGTTCCATCGCCTTCAAGCTTTCCTCCATCACAACCTTCCCGTCTCTCAGCTTATTCTCCGCCTCTACACAACTACCCCCAACATTCACCATGATTCTCCCGCCTTTCCTCAAACTCCTGCTCATTTTCTCCCACGAGGCTGGATCCTGAAGCTCCGGTAGCAAGCTCCCTTTGGAGAACAAATCAACCAAAATCCCTGCGAACCCGTCCTTCCAGCTAGCATTCAAGGCATTTCCGATATATACGAAAAGCCTCTGTGGGTGTTCCTTTTCAAGTTTCGCCAGGGAGAAATACTTTCTACCAACGTCAATTACAGATGGGTCGAGCTCCCACCCACGGATGACCACTTCCGGGTACAGTTCAAGCAGGAGACGGGCGGCGGAGCCAGCACCGAAGCCGAGAATGCCGATGGGTCCGGGAGGCAAAATGGGAGGCAACGTGGCGAAGACGTCGAAGTAAGTGTTGGTGAGTAATCTGAAGAGGAAGGATATGCTGTGGATGTTTCCAGGGCTATCGAGGAGGAGAAGCCTGGAACCGGCGAAAGGGTGATCGGCTTTTCGTGAAACTTGGAGCACCCGGATGTAATTATACCTGGATTTGAACCTCGCCAGAAGGGTGACGTCTTCCACGGGAATACCGTCGTCGTTGGTTTCAGTGAGGTCTGTGGAGTGTCGATTTTGCCGGCATTTTAGTGCCAGTGAAGTTGGAGGAGTTATGCAAAGGGAAGATAGTTTTTTTGGGACGTATCCGAGATGATGGCTTGAAATTCGAATAGGCAGGAAAGTTTGGGACGAAGCAAGAACCGTTGACATCCTCTGTGCTCTCTCCGCAAACAGCATTTGACAAATGAATGGAAGTCTTTGTTTATATGTTGGAGGCCTCCCATAAGCGGCTTTTACTAGAAACGATGAGGTTATGGGAGATGGAGATCCCCAACATGTTCTATTGGAATTTGGAACTAATCATCTTCTTTCACTGTATTTCCCCATGCTAATTCTTTCCACAGAAGGTTTAGCTTCGAAAATTAAACTGAGATCTTTAGCAGCCACATCATCTCAAGCCGCACCTGAACAAGTGAGAAGTCTTTTGCCACTCGGGTAATTAATTTAGGTTCAGTATTTGAAGAGATCTGATACATAAATCGGACAACATGAGGAAAGTACGTGAATAGTAGTATAAATTAAGATTGATATATGACTGTGATCAGTCGCGTTGGGTTTTTTTTTGTTTTTTTTTGGGGGGGGGGGGAGTACGATTCAACACTACTACCTAGTGTCTATAAATCGAAACATTCAAAACTATAAAACGTTCCATCGTGCGTAGGCCGAGTAATATATAGCACAAGGGATTGCTTGCACTCTCCACCGATTGGAATATCGGTTTATACACCACAGACTACCAGTGCAAGAACTTGCTCTGTTTTCGTATGATTCGTCAGGATGATGGGGGCCTTTCTGGCTTCTCTTCTTCCATCTCATCAGGAACATCCCTGCAGCACAAAGCATATTTCTCACCTTCAAATGAAATGCACAATATATTTCTTCTAAGATCGTGAGACAATCAACCATAACTTAGGAACCCCCCCCCCGGGGGGGTGCCATCATTAGCATGTGAACATATTTAGGCTTTGATACGAATTGAAATTTTTGCCATAAAGATTTTCATTCACAATTTATAAAAATTCATGTGGAACCCTAGCATATTGTACATAGTATCAGAAGTGAACCATGCCATTCACAGCTGGTGAAAAGCATGCCTTGTTATGGTTTTTATACTTCATATTGAATATTCGTACTGATTTTGGCCAATGAATTGCCAAGTTGAAAAAAATATACACATGCTATATCTTCAATTTAGAATCTTGTGATAAACATACGGGAAAATTTGGCCTAGCCCAGCCCGTTCATAAAATTGATCCATTGATGGTTAATCAAACATCTACCTCCCAATGAAACGACGCCCATGCATGTTAAGATGATAAATATAGTCTCAGGCCAATGGCCCAGCCACCAAATGGTGTATCCATCTGATGAGACAACCCATCAGCAACAGGTGCATTGGCATGGCAGCCATCCGTATTAATAATCAATACCAGTGTGCGCACCTGCGCGTTCGTAAAATGCATAGGAAGCCATGTCACCAGCAGTGTTCCATGCAATGCAAGGAACCCACATCTACTTGGTGTATAATCTCCTTGAGAAAATAGAGATGCATGAGGATAGCAGCTTGACTTTTGGCAAATGGGTAAACAGACAATTATATAAAAGTTTGAGAAATACTGCACAATCCACGTAATACTCCCATCAAACACGAGGCTAAAATCTTTCCCACTCACTGTAAAGTCACTAGTTACAGACTCAGGGAAGAAAACCACATCATAACTCCTCTATAAGGTACTGACAAACCAGCTGCATTTACTAGTGTTACAACAAAATATGATATTTACCTTATATTTGAATATCTTGGACTAGTTTTTACATCTTCATCATGATCAGAATCATAATCTTCACCACTCCATATGCGACGTTTTGGTCTTCGATCCATGTCCTCTTCCACCTAAACCCATTTACTCAATAAAGTCAAACCAACAAAAGAAAATCGTGAGGAGGCAATATCCATAACTAGGCATTAAGGACAAACCTCTTCTGGAACTTCAATCGTAGATGGTGTTGTCTGAAAAGGCACACTCGGTGCATGGGGAAGTCTGGAGAGCTGTTCCAATAGTGTCATCCTGAAAAAAACAGTAACTGA
Source organism: Vachellia collinsii (assembly GCA_006871305.1). Taxonomy (NCBI): domain Eukaryota; kingdom Viridiplantae; phylum Streptophyta; class Magnoliopsida; order Fabales; family Fabaceae; genus Vachellia; species Vachellia collinsii. The sequence continues at coordinate 166,404 of QFDD01013106.1, forward strand.
ATATTAGTCACCGTTTGCTATATGCAAAGTCTGTCTCACTAAACCCAAGGTCCAAGCTTCTGTCGCCTAGAGAAGTTCATGCAACCAACATGAAATTGAAAAAGAAAGGGGCCATCATCCAGGCATGAACTATATCTCTTAGATCATTGTTGCAGAAATGATGTCACTTGTTGCAGAAAAATTTAATAAATTTGAGTAACTGAATTTGTAATTGTTAAGACTGGTAGGATAGGACTCCCATAATCAAGAGAACATATAAATGAAATCGGAATATTCAATTTTAGGACAACAAAAAAGCAACTAATGTTAAGATTACCTTATTTTTTCCATATCCTTGGGTGAGTTAAGGTTCTCCATGTTACATGGATCAACATGAAGAGTATAATCTGGTCCAAAATACTCAAAATATTCATTGTAAGGCAACTTATTATCCGGTTCAACACCTACAGCCACAGCTGTCTAAAACAGAGAATGGAAATGTAATCAATTAGCAGCACTAAATTAACAACAAAAAGAATTATGCATAATTCAGTCAAAGGGAAGGGACCTCATAACACCAGCAACGAGCAACGTTCCTAATTGTATATCCTCCCCCACCTAAGACCATCAAAGGAACATTGAAAGATCTAAGGAAACGAAGGCAATCTGCATGACCCTTAACAGACAAATTGAAGCAACCTAGCCTGTCACCAGACAATGAATCAGCACCACATTGAAGAACAACCGCATCAGGTTGATAAACCTCCATGACTTTCAGAATGATGGGGCGAAACAACCCACAGAAATTCTCATCATCCATCCCGTCATTCAATGGGACATTTAAAGCATAATTCTTCCCCGGGCCTGCCCCTACATCTCTAATGTGTCCAGTGCCTGGGAAAAAATCCCCAAACTTATGGAAAGAAACTGTCATCACTCTATCAGTTGTATAGAAGGCCTCCTCAACGCCATCCCCATGGTGAACATCAATGTCAACATATAATACACGCTGCCCAGAAACATAGAATGGACAGTAAGAAAAATATGCCAATGGCAAAATGGTGGAAATGAACATAAAGCATAAATTTGCATTTGCTCTTATGTTTCAAATGTGAAATAAGAATTTAATAGAATCATTGTTTTGACAAAATCTAAATGGCTAGTTGGTTGCTGGTTTCGGAATTCAATTATTTCCCATAAAACATTGCCTTCAAATAGGCCAGGAAACTACAAAAATAAGCACAACGAGTGGTGGTATTGTGATTGCTACCAAACACAAAAAGTATTAGCCCTACAGAACGGAGATATGAATGTAAACACCATTACTCTCTGCTTAATGATACTTTCTTGAGTCAGTCCATATCCAATGACATCTCATCGGGCTGATATCTTGGTTGCACCCGGTATATGGGTATCTAGATTTAATAATTTTACAACAACAACATCAAAGCACTGATCCCACTGGTGGGATCAGTTACATGGCTATATCATAAACATATCTATATCTATTGATAGATTATTAACCAAAAGATGTCTTTTTAGCGCTCTATCATAATTTTACAAATGCTCATAATTTTGTTACATAACAATAGCATATAAATATGTTCCAATGCACTTGTAAATTAAATTATCCCTGTACCATGCATCACCAAAATGGTCTTAAATTCACTGGCATGCAGTGCAATGGGAAAATTTTACATATGCTGCAACAGCGACCCAGGATTGATCGATGAAAAAACCCATAAACACGCACCAAAACGATACTATGGTTATGCACACAAGCTATGGAAGCATAAGCAATGAGTGTCCTAAAACAAAAAAAGATCAAACATCAACATAAAGATCACGGAAGAAGAAAGGCAAAAAAACAAAAGTGGGAAAGAGGAGGTAAGAGCATGAAGGAAATAGAAATTACCCTGTGAACCTTGAGCAGCTCAAGGATGCCGAGGACAATATCATTGACATAACAAAACCCAGAAGCCTCAGACTTCTTGGCATGGTGCAGACCACCAGCCCAATTGATGGCAATATCGGCATCGCCACGGTTCAACTTGACGGCGGCGCCAATGGAACCACCAGCAGAGGCCTGACAAAAACTGAACAAGCCGTCAAAGACGGGACAGTCCTCGCCAACATTGAAGCGCTTGAGCTGACGAGAGAATGTGTTCTCACCGAGGGTCTCCGGCGTAACGGCGGAGAGGAAGTCGACGTATTCATCGGTGTGAAAGCGGCGAATATCTTCGGGTGCAGCAGGGAAAGGACGATTGATTTCCATGCGACGATGGAGGTAGTAATGGACGATGAGATTATGGGCCATGCGAATCCGATGGGGTTTCATGGGATGGCCTTGGCCATAGTAGTAATCGCCGATGGAGGGTTCATAGAAATAGGTGACCCTCCTCTTCTTGGCGTCAGGACCCGAAGGCAAAGAAACTCCACCACTCTCTATACCCTCTCCCATTCTCTCTATGTTGCACTGCTTCTGCTAGATCCAAACCCTTGTCGCTCTCTTCCTCCCTCCCTCTCTCCGTTGTTTGTCTCTGCGTCCGGCGCTCACAGAATTTGACTGAAGGGGGGCTTGGCTCATACGACTGAGACTTCCGTTAAATACTTGCAACGCACCCGATTGACCCACAACCCGCATATGATGTTATGTAATTGAAATACTGGAGTCTCTCAACAATTGTCCCATCGAAGTGAATTCACAGTGTTTATCTCCTACGCAAAAATGGTTTTAAATGTGTTTATAAAATCGAAATTGTAATATATATATATATATATTAAGTGAGCCAAACATAGCATAATATCACTCATAGTCCTGAAGTATAACTAGAATTGCAGTAGATCAGCAAGCGGAGGGAAATCCACTGATCCAGGATTTGGATGCTGTAACTAGCAGGGCTCACATGGCAGATCAGGTTAAGTTTTGATACCAAGGGGGGCTTGGATGGGGATCAACGCATTGAAGACTTCATATACATATACACACAAAAATTATTCATTGAATCTCACAAAAATAATCTCCTATTGATGTGAAATGACAATCTGTCTACTTAACAAAATTGAAATTGAAATTTTCATTTAAACTGAATTTTAATTCATAAAACCAGGAATAGTTCGAAGCCCAGTCCAGCCCAATCAGGAGGCCCAACTGTGTCTTATTTTGTTTTGGGCTTTATCAGGCCCAACAGTGTGTGGCACATGGGGCTTTTCAGCCCCTTTCCATCTGTAAATCCTTTTCCTGTCACTCACCCAAAAAACAAAAAATCAAAATCCTCGTCCACTGAGTATGGGACTGTGTCACATATTTAAGGCCCCAGCTCATTTTCAACGTACATGAGGAAACGAGGAGAGAATTAAAGGCCCCAGCTCATTTTCTATCTCTAAGATGGGCTGCTCAGCTTATCAGTGTTGAGTTGGTTGTGGTGCTGGCTTTTTAGGACATGTAGTTCTCGTAATGAAAAACGTTGGGTGATGAGTACTATGGCATTTGATTAATTAAGGTTGTTCAGATCTCACTATTTATATATACACACACGTCTTTAGCCTGAGCTAGAATAGAGCACTGTCTTCCCTTGTTCTCTGTTTTTGTCAACTTGGAATTTGCTTTATTCATATCACTAATACTATTTGTGAGGGACAGGATCTGATGAGAAATTGTCGGACTTTCTGTTGAATTGCTCGTGTGTGTTTGTATGACACGACAAATAATCCAACTGTTCCAGCATAGGGATGAGTTCTATTATATTCACTCACACACGACCACATTATCTAGTACCAACAGCTTACGACTGTGTCACAGTGATGCAGGCTTACACACACACACACAACAGATATATATATATGTAATTAGATCCCTAACCTGACATTATTGGGTGCTGCCACCTGGAGGGATTGAGGAATAAGTAATTAGATTTCGTAAATAGTAGAGATTAACGACTAAGCAGACAAAGACAAGCGTACGGCCAGAATGATCCGTGCGTGTGTATAGCATAGCAGAAAGGGGATGTAAGTTATGAAGACCGTATAGAAAATTACCGCATTATTTTTGGCTAAGCAAATTAGGTATGATTGGTAGCGTCTTCATAGTAACATAGGAATACGAGAAAAAAGAGACCCGTCTTCTCTTCTTAGGTTGCCATCACTAAAATTCATAAGCCGACAGAAAATCCAGTCCGATCAACATTTTCTTAAGAAATAAACTTGTTCCTGTAATTGACGTTACGTTAAACACAAAATGTCCCCAAAAAATAATAAATCTTCAGAGTAATAAAAAAAAACCAAAAAACGGGGCTGAAGGTGGTGTCAAGTCTTGGATCCCATCCAGGAGAAAAGAGAGACGTGTAAGCAGTAATATAAATATACATATATTGGACGAAAGTCAAAAGATAATAATAAAAAATGAAAAAGGGTTGGAAGAAGTATGTGGGGCCAGATTAGTGTGAGAGATATATGTTAATTGGGGGAACTTTATAATGCAGTCTAATCACTAATTTTGGCGATGGAATGGAATGGGGACAGGGAACTTTAATTAGAAGAAGAAGGGGTTGGGGGGTGTTATCTTCTTGCCCCTTTTAGATATGTTGATTGGGGACATGAGAGATTGTATTTTCTCCTCAAGGCATTTTAATTACAACTTTTGACTTATTTACATGTGGCTTGGGTACGTTGATTGTCTCCCTGAGGGTCCAAGGGAATCTTCAAACTCTCTCCTCTTAATCACACCACCACTGCACTTTATCTTTAACCCCTCTTTTAAGTTAATGATGTAATCACTTTAATCATCTCTCTCTTTCTTATTTTATTCATTTCAAACACATCCCTTCTCCATCCCCCACTTTCATTTTACTTTCTCTACTCTCGTTCTCTATATTCTTTCCTTAAACCGGCTACGCTTGAGCAAAATTTGACCTCTCCTCGTTTGTTTCTTGCCTGTCTTCTTCTTCTTTGAATAGAACAGAAAATTAAGATAAATGTCACTGAGAGCGGAGAGATTAAAGATTGAGGGCTATGTGTCCTTGTATATTTAAATATGGTTTATGTTCTCCGGACTAGCTTGGCTCTTTAGTCTAATTGATGCCTTTGAAAATTTTGTTGATTTCCATATAATAAAGTTGACAGGTTCTTAAAATTTTTTATAGCTTTAATATAAATATTGAAAGCGGGTTATAAAAATGATTAGATTGGGTTTGAAAAAACAACAAGTTTCATCTAAAATCTAATGATAAAAAGATATTTATGAGAGGTTGAAACATTACGGAGTAGTAGGATGGGACATATTAATCAGAGGCCCCAAACCCTAATTTCCCTATGTGTATTGCCTTCTGCATAACAAAATTACCGTCCTTCCCAAATACTGTCAGCTTGGTGGTGATGGTATGCTGAACAAATCCAAACTTCTTATGAATCTGCATTTTACCATTTTCGTGTATATTTGGATTGACAATAAAAATTGTTTTTCAAATGTGATTTATAGTGTATAAGATAATAAGAATTCAAGAGAAGTTTTATGTGACTTACATTAACTTGTTTTTCAAATGCTAATAGTTTTCATCTTTACTGTATGAAATTCTCTACATGTCGATTTCCTAGTATGGTTTAGTCTTATATACATCCATGGTCTAATCTCCTTTTATTTATTTTTAATGTTTTATACTTAATGAACGACACACAAGAAGTTAATCCTAACAAAGCATTGTGTGCTTGTGTGTAACAATATAAAAAATAATGACAAAATTGAAAAATATATATCATTTTTTGATATGATATTGTATGAATAAAAGTAGTATCTTTAAATGGTTAATATGTACGTACTACAAGACGTACATGCCAAACATGAGCTTCACATTTTTTATATCCATATACAAGTCAAAATGTGCTAATGGTATTAGTTGAATAATAGTGACTCCATCAACGTGGGGCTGCGTTATATAACATCAAAAATCAAACAGAAAAAGACATAAAATCTAATGTAATAATTATCGTAGATAAGAGGATTGAAAACCAAGAGCAGGAGCATTGAAAACACTACGCCCATGAAATAAAGTCTTTTTTGGGCATTGCGTATAATGAAAGATATTATTTATTTGTCTTCCACCAAGTTAATGAGAAATTTAATTTCTGGCAAAAGAGGTTATGAGAAATTAGACTTAATAAATCTCAAAAGAGTTACTGTTTCAAGAGATTTAAGTTTCGATCATTATCATGCAAGAGGACTCAAATATCATTTTTCTAATTCACCTACACATTGATTTTAATTAATTCTCAAATTTTTAATGTAAATAAATAAAACGAACTCCCTAATCGTAAATACTTGAAGTATAGCTTGAGCCTAACCATAAGGTGAGGTGACTTGAGAAAAAGATTTGACCATGAATTGTAGAAATTAAAGTTCATAAATACTCATTAATCACAATGTCAAGAGGTACTTGTATGATCCGTTTGATAAGTGACAGTCTTTTTATAAATCACTTTTCACTAATTTAATTTATACTTACCAATAAAACCATTTAAAATAATAGTGATTTGAAAAATAAGTTGCACTTGTTACTTCCTTGTTGGCTTTAACCAATTTTTCCATCGACGCATAATGTGGTTCTGTGTCTTAAAAAAAAAAAGAAAAAGAAACAGAAGGATTGATATTTGAGATTATATTGATTGATAGGGCGACAAGGAAATATGAAAAGGTAGGGAGGGGGATATGGAAATCTTGGGGGTGTACTGTGTGTGGAAGGTAATAAGGAAGGAGGGAAGCAAAAGATTAAGGGAGAGGCAAAGAGGGCTAATCATTTGGGGGAAGGATGAAGGAAAAGGAATGGTTTTTCCAATGCCTTTACTTTCATTCTCATCATTCTCTTATCATCATCACTTGAAAAGCAAGCTTTATCCTTTGTCTCCTCACTTTCCCCACTTTCATTTTCACCCTCCTCCAATTATTCCTTCTCTTTCAAACTATTCCCTTCCCTGTATGCTACTATCTCTGATTATTAATATAATAATTAGTTAGTTGGCTATTTCGAAGAGATTAAAATCAATTGATATATTTATCATTTTTCTTCAAACTAATTTGTCTGACTCATGAATTGATATATAATCTAATAATACACATGTAAATATTTCAAAATATATGTTATAATTAAGTGATGTATTTAGTCTTTTTAATTACCTTAAAAAGTCAACCAACTCTGATATTAACGAATAGATATTAGTATTTTGAATTATGAAGTAATTTAATGATATGTTCACGCATATACTTATGTATTGTAAATTATGCACTAATTTATATAAGTTTTCTAAACATTACGCTATATTTTATTAACAACAAATGTCGACAATGAATTGAAAATATTGACACAATATTTTCAAATGCTAATGTAATAGGTTTAATTTTTTAAAACAATAATGATGGGTGTGAAAAAATCAACAGTGTTAGGATTTGCAAACGTAAAAGGAGCTTATATATTTGAGGGATCAAACTGAAACATAGAACATTTAAAATGGATGTAGAAGGCAGGGCGTTCTCTATCAACTTAATAATTAATGCAGTGGATATATCCTTCTATCTATATAAGGCATGCAATTATTAGAGAGAGCTATGGTAAATGCAGAAGGCTGTACAATTCAACAAGGTAAGCAAACATCAAATGTTGTGTCACGTCGCTGGCTTCGATTGGAGATTGTGTTTTATCTCCCTGATTTGATTCTGAAAATATTGTAGCAAACCTTCAGAGTTTACATATATATGTTCATGCATCTTTCTGTATATGTCTCCTGTCATAAAACGAGAATTATTCTACATCTACATACTCATTCTGTGTTTTTATCGCTGGCTGCTATGAGCATAGAGTTGATTTTCCTTCACGTGTCTTCTGAGATGAACAGCTCATATAACATTATCCCCTTTTATTTATTTATTTATTTTTTTCCTTCACCATGTTTCAAAAGTCCAACCAAAAAATAAAGGCCACATATATAAAATAACGTCCCAATATTTTAATTATCAGGCATATATATATATGTATACTATCAGAGATTTCAAGACTTGAAGAATTCAATTAAATTATTCATGAGAGTTGTGGTAAAGGCATGTTTGGAGTGAGAGGTGCTTAGGAGAGGAGTGATATATATATATATATAGGAAAGGAGTAATTAGCTAATATTGGAGAGACGATAAGGGAGAGAATCGTGGTGATATGAGTTCTCAACAAAACTTGTGAGCATTCCAAAACACAGAGGAAGACGAAGTTGTTGGGAGCACAGTGACTGAATGTGCGCGCGCGCGTGTATGCATCACCACTTCATGTATACTTCCAAAGCCACCAACTTCATTTTCACAATCCAGAAGGCCCAAATGCAGAGTATGTTTTGTTTATAGCTGTAAGAGATGCATGATTCATTATTGGAGTGATGTGTGATGGCTAAGTTATGATAAGAGAGTGGGAAAAGGAACATATGCCTGAAATGGCATTCCATTCACGAGCAGCCAATTAGGACGACGATGAAGCGATGTGATAAGAGCCAAATGCTACAACCCCACTTAGTCACCATGAATAATGAAGCGCACTGATATTTACTGTGATCTGTCACAAATTAAGATTACAGTTTCGTAATCAGTCATTCTCACTTGCGTTTTAATTTTCTCCGACATACCCATAAATTCAATACGTCCACTTTATTTTTGTCATAAATTACATTTTCATTATATATGTTATAGATAGTTTGAACTCGTAATCTCACACTTAACTTGAGAAAGTGTTAAGAAAAGTGGTTGGTGTTATTTATGCTGCAAGGTCCCGATAACACTTCAACCCATATCGTAGTTCATTTGACAAGACCCAACCCATTTTAAGAAAGGGTGAAGTAGTGTAATTTGCTGATTCTATACACCTATGATAATAGAATAGAAAAATTCCGACTCATCAACTCATGAATGCACAGTTCTAATAATTTTTCAATCAAAATATGTAAATTTTGCTAGTGGATATATACAGAACGCAGCAAGCAAGCTAGATGCGAAGAAAGTACGCCCTGTAACCACAAAACTGCAGAATGCATGCGAGCGATACACTCATATATACGCGCGCATCTGTATTTTAGCAGCCAATCTGTTCGAAGATGAGTTAATTAATAGTCATGCTATATATAAATATATATATTCGAGACTTTAGCATTAAGCCAGGTTTTTCAATTAATTTAGAATTAATATTTTTTACTTGTCTTCATTACTTGATCCAACTTTTGAGGGTATACGAGCCGTGTGAGAGATTGCATTATTAGCGTCAATAGCTCACAAGTTGGCCTGGGCTGTGGGTATAAGTAGTTAATGTGAGTAAAGAAAAGGGAAGTTGAGATTTTAAGTTCTGTTTGGTTGAAGGGAAATGAAGTGGGGTGCAGTCCATTCCATCTTAAGCATAGAACTTAGCATATAAATGTGGTTTGGTCTTATGTACAAGATATTGATCCACTCCATCTCTCTCATCTATGATACTTGTTGGAAATTTAGTGTACATGTAGTTAAAGAAATTGTCTTTTCTGAGTATTATTGAAATGTTTTATAATAAAGAGTCATATTTTGAAAAATTATATCCTAATTAATTAAGGAATTTAATTATGTAAATTCATAAATCAACATATGAGCGATATTCAATAAATATAGCATATGGTTATAATTTTTAATTGAAGAGATGTATTACTTCAAAGGACACCAATTCAAATCAACCTTTCAACGGTTATAAATTGAATACCCTCATTGTTACACTGTTGGAATGTATACATGTATACAAAAATAAGAGACAAAAAGAAGAAGAATAAGGGAATTCAGAGATCAAAAGCCTTTTGTTTATTGCTAAATTCTGTTACGTACCCTCCACTAGTTATGTCTCTCTGTATCATTGTAGGTAATGTTCATTTTAATCATGGTGATTACCCCTTCCTAATTCTTTAGGAGTCGAGGAATAACCTACGAAGGTAGTGTTTTCGTAAGCGACTCCAACTATAAGTTTTTATTATCAATTTTTTGCAAGTTTTTCCCACAATGCTTTATATGCAAATATACAAACTAAACGGGAGATCAGATCAGTCATGGCGGTATTGTAAAACCATGTTGGTTTGTCTGTGAGAGCGAGTGCGACAGTTTGATGCAGAGTTAAGTTGAGGCGATGGCTATGTGCCTAGTTTGGGGCGATCCTGTGTGTGTGTGTGTGTGAGCTTTGCTAGTTGATGCATGTTCCGTAGAGGGGCCTCATGATTGTAGGTAATGATTTAGACTGTGGACGGATTTTTCCTACACTCTGAAAGCGATTTCACTCAAACTAACATTTATTAGCCCTTATATAGTCCTACTAGTTATGGGACTCTACATTTAGTTGTATCATAACCCCTTCCTTCTTAAATATGCCTTCACTTAGTTGATCCAACAAAAAAAAATATGCCTTCACGTGTCTTCATACCAATTCTTCACTCAATTACCCACCATCAATGCCTCTATATATATATATTTATTAATTAAGTACGCCTTTCTAATTTTTATTCCCATTTAAACCATTCTAATCGACTCGTAATTATATATGTGTGTGTCTATATATATAATTATTTTGCCACCTACTTGGATAACTAATGACAACATTACTCTAATGCCTATTTATTCGGGAACAAAACTTATGTTCATTTATGCACATCTATATAGTTCGAGTTTCCAATAAAAAATTATCAAGTGTGATTCTTATTTTAAAAACGGTTTAATAGAATTTTGAAATTTTATCGTTTGAATTGTTATTATTTAAAAAATTCACATGCTAGGACCCGTTTAAAAAATTATTAGACCTAATAAATAATACAAGGAAGTGGACTTAAGTTTTTTGTTTTATTATGTATAAATAACATTTTTCCAACAAAATATAAATGGTCGGAAAAACAGTTATATAGAGATTCAAAATTAAATTTATCTAGATAAATTAAAATAAAATATAAATAAATACTCCCACTAGTAGGGAGGATGCTTGGTCCTTAACATATAGCACTAGATGAAGCATTTATTACAATGTTTTGTACTGTCCTTTTCTTAAATGTTTATTGATCTTTTTTATCGATTTTTTTTTTTGTACATGAGTTTAAAAACGAGTAAACATAAATTTATTTTTATTTTTAGACAGAATTGAGTTACGTTGGGGAAACATCACTGTACCCCCACGGTAGCCAATTAATTTCCATTTGCTCCCAAAAAAAAATTCTGAAATTTCTCTGTACCCAAGGATCGAAATGAGATTTAATTTTGCGCATGAAAAGATATTGATGTCTTTAATATTATTACAAAAATCTACAATTAAAATTAATAAATTGACAACAACACATAAAAAGAATTAATAACTCCTATTTCCCATATTTCCAACCTAATTCATAATTGCAATTAACAAATTTACAACGGTATTTCGTTAGGAAAAGGTAAGGGCACCAAAGATTTTTCACCCACAGAATTTAATCTCGTTTTATGAACTGTACGCGCGTATGGAAGCGCGTAGATGAGATGATCCTATCATTGTGTGCTGATTTTAATTTTTCAGACTTAAGTGCAGTTTATTGCAAATAATAATATTAAATGATTGATTAGTCATTAGTTACATACACTTGCCGTGGCCCCTTAATCTCCATCTCCATTCCTTTCCTAACACTGAATAAAAAGCTCATAATTGTTTGGTTAACCACTTCTCGATTCCAGCCTTGATATTAATAGAGTTACCTTTTTATGTTTTAAGTGATGCAAATTAAAAATATACATTTTAACGATTAAACCTAAATTTTTTCATTAAATATTTATATCTAGTTAGTTAAAGTATTAATCTATTTATAATTTAATTTAAACAAGGCTAATTTTATTAATATAACCCAATTGATGACGATAGCAGTGATACTGTGGATTTCAATGTTACACACGAACAAAATTTGCTATACCTCTAGTTCAAATATAAACTTTAAATGACTAAATATGCAACTCAAAAAGTTAATTAAAATTGGTTAAAGATAATAAATATGCTAAACATATAATTTATTTTCTAAAACACCTTTATTTATGGAGAGAGTTGGTGGGAAAGAGGATGGGTGGAAAAAATATATGAAGAAAGCATACCTATAATTAATCATGAATGAAGATAAAAAATACAAAAAATTAAATGATCGTAGAAATCCAAACTAAAACTTATAAAAATCCCTTCAAAAATTTGAAGCTTATATTTTTAAACAATATCCAACTATTATTAATACGTTGTTACTCATATACATGGATTATTGCTCTTAATTTTTTTTTAACTGTGAACTCCAACGTCAAGTAGTAATTCATTACCAAACATCTGACTATAATTTGAGTTTGACTTTTTTTTTCCAAAAGAAACTGTTTATTCATGCCACGGCTAATTTTTAAAGGTGTACATAGTTCTCACATAGACTGTTGGATTGCTTGTTTAAGATTTTGTTTCCATGTTTAGTTAAAAGAAAACTAACTTGTCAAATTTTAAGTCATGATACAATTTCCAGAAAGATGAATAAGTTGATTTTTAAGCCAGATTTGTCATGATTAAAAAAAAAAAGGAGCACAACTTTGTCAAACATACACTAATCGTCTTGATTACTTTTTGAAGAACTTCCCTATGATACCATTAATAGCCGAACTCTTTTAAATATGCAGCTGCTATGATTATCTCAGAAAATGATGATATCTAAATATAAACGTTTTAGAAATTTTGAGTTCTAATTACAAAGTCTTGCTGTTTACATCAAAATATAAACGATTTTTTTTCCCAATAAAATCCGTAATGTACTGTTATTGTCGGCTGGTTTTAAGCATTTTAGACGTATAAATAAAGAAAAGTTTAATCAGATTAGGCATTCTTTTAAACGAGACAGAATGATGCTGAGTCTTATTGATCCGACTTAATAATATTAAATAATGAAATTACATAGAAAAGTTTAAACGAACACTTGAATTTCTGATGAAAAAAATGATATAATAACGCAGCTATATATATATGCGCATACTGTAAAAATTAAATCGACACTCTTATAGTTCTAAAAACTTAGAAGTTTAAGTTCAAGTCAATAAAAAAGAAAAATATGAATTCCATAAATTAACTCAACTCGAGTGATCTATCTACGTACAGTACTTGTAAAATACTTTTAAACTAAAGAGTTTTTAATAAATAATATCACTAATTATATATTTTATATGTTGTCGGAAATAAATTAATTGCCATTTGTTACAAATGATCTATATTATATATTTATTTATTTATTTCCAACAAACGAAAGCCCAAACCCCGAATCACTCATTCTTACAGACTAAAACCAAAGTTGCTATTCCTGAATTTTGTGTATAAGGTAAATTTAGTGAGGGGTCTATGATCTGTACCTTTTACTACATTTTAAAATATGTTAGCCTAGTAGATATTCATATTCCTGTAAGGTTTACTTTAGGGGGAAAAAGAGGCAATAATCTATATTTAATTTATTAATTTTTCCTCGTTGGATATTTTTATATATTTACTATGGAAATCGAGAAAAATGAATGTGTCACTGAAGTAAGTTGGCATGGGTGAGTCAATGAGCAATGATGGAAAAGAAATCAAAACTCGTGTTCCTTATGGCCGTGGGTTTGAAACCACTGAGCCATTTCAAATTCTCAATTTAAGTCTGTGCATCAATCTTTGGGGTTAGATATTTATGATGACTTTTTCAAATGATAAAATTCTCAATATAGTAATTTAATATATGTGTATACATCCCTGAATTTCAACTTAGTCTTCCTCAGTTATCTGTTTTTCCAAAAATCAAATGGTGGGAAATAACGGAGAGGCTAGATGCTACCTGTATTCAAATATTTTTCACATGATATAAAAAAAATCAAAAAGCGATGTAAGAGAATAATGGAGAAATATGTATCCAAATTGTTGTAAACCACCTAATTAAAGAGAGCTCAAAGGTTCTTATGTAGAGAGAGAGAGAGAGAGAGAGCGCTTAAAGGTGAAGGAAAAGGTTTACATTAAATAATACATGCATAGGCTGCAGCTATATTTAAAGATCTCTTTCTTTTTCTGTTTCTTTTTTTTTTTTTGCCAAATATATTCAAAGATTTCATTTTTGTATTAAATATATACATCATTCAGATATCAGGCCAATGGAGAGAGAAACAGAGTTGGTACATATATGACTTTTTATTGATCAATCTTGATAAAACAGGTCATGGGGCACAATTACAAAGCCGTGATGCTTTATGTTAATTTTTATCATTATAATACTAATAATATATATATTTTCTGTGAAATAAGGATATCTTAAAAGCCAATCCAGTCCAATGCAAAAGCAGCGTCGGATTTGCGTAAAACCCACTTGATTGCTTCACCTTCCTCCCCAGTCCCCTCTCCCTCCCTCTCTCTCTCTCTCTCTCCCCTCTCTCTGTGTCTCTCATAACTTCAATTCTAAGTATGATTTATCCATCTTCTTTTTAAATCATCACAATTAGTTCTTGGGTTTTTCCCTCCCCACAACATACATATATTCCCCACCCTGAAAGCGTCTCTGTGACACAAGCATTTGCAGGTAACAGTTGCGTCTTCTTTGAGAGCCTGTCTTGGTTCTCTCACAGAAATGGGTCGCCATTCCTGTTGTGCGAAGCAAAAGTTGAGGAAAGGCTTGTGGTCACCCGAAGAAGACGAGAAGCTTTTCAACCACATAACTAGATTTGGTGTTGGCTGCTGGAGCTCGGTTCCAAAACTTGCAGGTAATTAATTCCTAAAACAATATTATCTCTTGTACCTGTTTTCGGTGATTATATATATATAGGAGGAGAAGGAGGAGGAGGAAGCAGAGTGTGAGCGTGTCTCCTTCTTTTTCGAGTTTCAGGACTTCAAAGATGTGGAAAGAGTTGCAGATTGAGATGGATAAACTATCTGAGGCCCGATTTGAAAAGAGGCATGTTCTCGCAACAAGAGGAGGATATTATTCTGAGCCTCCATGAAGTTCTGGGCAATAGGTAAATATATATATATATATAATTGATACCTATTACTGAAGAAAGAAGATGAAAAACAAAACTGTTTATTATTTGCAGAGTTGTATTCTCAGAAGTGGGATGTTGTTTATCGATAATTTCAGGTGGGCTCAGATTGCAGCACAGTTACCGGGAAGGACAGATAACGAAATCAAGAACTTCTGGAATTCGTGCCTGAAGAAGAAGCTGTTGAAGCAAGGGATTGACCCAGCCACACACAAGCCCTTCACCCATCAACCTCAAATAATAAAGCAGGAGAACAATGGCTTAGAGACACCACCGGCACAACTATCTCTGCAAAATATGCATCATTTCCCAAACTTAGGCTCCTTACAACAGTCACCGCAGGGATCAACTCTTCTGATAAGCGATTCAAGTTATTACGATGCAGCTGTTTTAACCGAAGCCTCTTGCAGAGACGAAATCCTCACGAGCATGAGCAATAATAAGCCTCATGAATGGGTCGTCGACCCTTTGTCGTACTACGACTCGTACACGAGCCATCATCACCAGTATCATCAGTATGGAATTAGTTCGTCAAGCTACGGTGGGATCATCTGTTCATCGTCAATGCCGAGTTTGACCAGTTCAGATCAGAAAAACCTGTCGTCGGCGATAACGGAATTCTCAGACAACAATAATTCGGGTTCAAAGATCAGTTCAAGCAACAACAGCTCAAACATGAGCAGTTATGTAATGGAGAATAATAATAATAATAATGGCGGAGGGATGGTATTATCGTGGGAGGGAGAGAACAAGATGGATGGTTCGTTTCATCAGTTTCAAGCGAATGGGATAAAATCAGAGGAAGTGATGATAAACAACAACACATGCTCGTGGCAACAAGAAACAGTGCAGATTCAAAATCAGAGTTCCATAGATTTCAACAGCTATCCGTTAATAACGTCGTTCTCACAAGATCCAACGGCAGCGACTTATGATGTATTCCAGCAAATGTGAACTGTAAATTTTTATTTTTATTTTTACTTTTGAATATTGGGAGCTCTCTCTCTGGTTGAAACAAGGTGACAAAAGAACGATGTTGATAGTACAGGAAATTTGTAGCGAGCTAAAGATTTTGAGATGATCGATTCCCCCACCCTCCAGCTACCTTTATGTAATTTTCCTATTCAACTATCGGTTTTCATCAGCACAAGAGTTTGAATGACCACGACGACGACTACTTCGACTTCGACTTCTTTTCTTTTCTTTTTTAATAGAAACTTTTCTCCTTCTACTAAAAAGATGAGGGTGTCATGGGTGCTTAGCTTTTGCTGTCTTTTTACAGTAGGTGGTCAAATTATACTCGAATCAAACAGAAA
This sequence comes from Vachellia collinsii, assembly GCA_006871305.1. Classification (NCBI taxonomy): domain Eukaryota; kingdom Viridiplantae; phylum Streptophyta; class Magnoliopsida; order Fabales; family Fabaceae; genus Vachellia; species Vachellia collinsii. The sequence goes on from QFDD01013106.1 coordinate 182,739, forward strand.
AGGAAAAGGAAAGCCCATACAATACAACACAGCGAATGATATACAACAGCTTCTGTTGTGTCTGAATATGTGTATATATATGTGTGTTATTTGGATATAGATAATATATATAGAGAGAGTATGGGAGAAGGGAGATAAGAAGGCATAAGTCAGAGATGGAGATGGTGTGGAATGACCCTGTAACCTAATGGTATAAAAACTTTCTTATAAGAAGGAGATTGTAGATTCGACGCCACTTATAATCACAAGCGAGTAGTTTAATTTACGGAGCTGTTGTTTAAGAGATATGGAGATGGTGGGGGTGTGAGAGAGAAGTGTCAGAGATTATGTGAGTCTGACCTATCGAAATATGAGGGATGCTGTTTTCGCTGCCCTCTGATTCATCTCTTTGTGGGCCATCCTTCTCCCATTTACCCCTTTTTACCTTAATACTATAGGGCGTCCCCCGTCTGCTTCCCCTATTTTCCCTCCCAAATCTACCCTCACCACCACTATTTACCTTCAATCCTCGCATCCTTTCTCGACCATCATAATACATTACTCCTTTACTGGTCAATACTAGCTCGCCATCCAGGTCAGCCAATCTCGTATTGTCCTTTCCCACTGCTTACAAATAAATTTGACCGTAGAAAATTGAATCCAACATTTATTCTTGTTGGTTTTTGACTGATCAACACTTTATCTTCTTGCCCGACCGTGTGTTGCTGTTATACTGTTCATCAAACGATAGAACATCATGCCATTGGCCTTGTATAGCTCAGTCTCATTGACACATGAAAGCTCTCCTATAAAACATAAGTCATGACTTCAATCACACTCATAACCATTAGACCCTTAATATGTATCGACGACAACAACAACAACAAAGTATTATTCTATTAAGTGAAGTCGGTTAAATGGATCACATAAAGCTATATATTAAGCTCAATTACAAAACCAGATTCTTGGATATGTTAACTAAGACCTTTTTTCTTTTCATAAGGTGCCACTCTAATCCTTCAATGAAACTATTTCAATAAAAAGAACGATCAACACTATAATCTCCCATCACATGTCCGTAGTGTGCTTATATATATAGTTAGGGGTATGTATGGGTGTGTATGATATAAATCTGTTTGAAATCAATGGTGTTTCGGAGTGGGAGGCAGAGAGTAGGATGAGTCAGGTCCATAACACCAGATGTTTACTAGGCTTGCATGCAGATTGATTAATTATGTGTGCATGGTGTGGTCAGCTTCCTTCTGACACAGTTTCATTACACAATCAAAGGTGCATGAAGCTGCGCATATATAGCTGTAGCTTTTAGTATTTTCCTTTTGTTGAGATAGATAGATAGATGGGCTTCCCTCAACAACTTAATCAATATGGTTGTTTTAATTAACGTTAGAAGTTACTTTTTTTATATGATTTACAGTCTACAAAATAAGATGTAAAAAGAATTTTATCCCGATCTGAGTGAACATCATTTTCCAAAGTTAATACAAACATGACCATATTTATATACAATATTAAGGACTTATTAGGACGATATAATAATCAAGGTGGTGAGGAAGAGAGAAAATAAAACCTAATAAGGGAGAGAGACCAATGAGCAAGGTTGATGGAAGAAGAGTAATGAATAAAGCCGTAAAATACGAGAGTCATATATGAATGAATCAGAATAAAGCTGCTGCAGATTTGCACGCAAAGCCATACAACAAGTCAAAAAGCGTCCTCTTCATTTGGAAAACCATCCTCCCCCAGAAATCTCTTCAGCCTCTCTGTCAGAACTCAACGCTTGTATTTTTGTGACCATGCCATATTCATGTATCTCTACTCAATCTTTAGTAGAAGATTCATTTTGCACTCCAATTTCTTCGTCGAGGAGAAAGTGCATTGATGAAAGTGGTCCAGTGAAGTTAATTAACCTTTAATTAGTATAATTAATTTGAAGCCTTATTAGGTCTCTTGCTAATTGCTATAACTCCTACATGTTGAGAGAAAAATTAAAAGCTGGGAATTATGGCAGACATTGACAAAATGCAGCAACATGCTATCCCATAATCATTATGGCTGGTTCCACACACATTATGAGCAAACTGCTAAACCTCCTTCCATTAAGCCATGATTACATTTCATTATACAGATTCCCGGTTTCAATAATCATACTAATTTAATCCCCTTTTCCAAAAAAACGATTAAGAAAAAGAAATTAACATGCAATTTGCGACCAGATGATCATCATCAAACAGAAAAAATTTAGCCATGACGTCGATGGATTGGAGGATATATAGTTTGATTATTATCAATAATATTCTCTGATTTGTGGAGGCAGTTATGTGTGTCGACAGAGATAATGATAATGATTATAAGCAAAATTAGAGGCAGTAACATTGGTGTTGAAAAGGCAGCTGCTTCCAGAAACGTCATAATGAAACCACTCAAAAAAAGAAAAAAGAAAGAAAAAAACCTTCATAATGCCTCTAAACCCTTTTGCTTTTTTGCTTTGTTTGTTATCTTCAAAACGTTAACCTATGCAAAACCTTCCTCCTCACAATTAGTCCGACCCTAAATAATTCACCTAATTATGCTCACCCACAACTTATTATTAACGTCAACTACATATATTTATATATAGCATTTCTTTATGTTTTCTTGAATTATTTTATTTTCTTTTAAGAAAATTATTGGTACAAATTAAAAGTTGAACTTTTTTTCATACATATCAAATGTCAAGGAAATGAAATGGAATGGAAATTTGGAGAGGAAATCGATATAAATCAATATATTCAAGTCTTTAATATAAGATTTAGACAATTAATTTGTGGATAATTAAGATAATTAATTAAGTTAGTTCCAGTAGTAAATGTGTATTGGTTTAACTAAAATATCAATTTTACTCATGTGCATTGTAATAATTACCCCTTAATGAAAATTATTAACCATGTGCAACTAATATAGATGCTTTAGGGAAGTTTTATAAATTTAATTAGAATCAAAGTGAACCTCTTTTGCAGTTTCTATATTTATTTAGGATAATAAGTAGTATATTTTCGGTGAATAAGAGGGAAAAAGGGTGTAATTTTAGTCTAATTCAAAGAAAGAAACGTGTGGAAAAAATGAAGAGAAAAAGATATGATGCTATCTGTAAATGTTATAATACTTTATTGGTCAACTAATGGGGGAGAGTCCGACACAATGCTTTTGCAGAGTAATAAAAAAGACTTTGAATTTAACAATTCTAAGGATATCATATTCTCATACCGACAGGAACCGGCCTCCTTAAAAGGGCAAGCAAGCTTAAAAGAAAAACCCATGTCCCAACTATACATGTCATATCCTTCAAAAAAAAAAAAAAGACTTTTATTATTTGCTTTTGTATATACTAGCACGAACCTGAGTTTCAACTCATCCTAATAATTAAAGTGAAGACCCTAATGTCATCTCTATCTTGAATTTAAACACATATCTAATAGAATCCACTGATGAGTTTGTGTGCCGAACGCTATATGGCTAAACGACACATTTCACTGTGAAAACAGATTTTTAACCAAAGAGCTTGATTACATTTCTTAATATGGTAATGGGCACCAGAACAAGGAAATAAAAGAAATGGAGGTTAGGTAGATAACAACGATGCTTGCTGTTTGGGCTAAAACTGAACGTCGTTTTGGTGCGTTGAACATAACTGAGCTTTTTTGTTTCGTGAAGAAGTGTAGAATGTGCAAAACAATGTCACTGCAGAGACAGATTAGACACAATACTGTCACATGAAAATTGAAATGATGGATCTTTAGGCCTAAAAAGACCTGAGGAATAATATAATTACAAGCACAAGTCAGAAGAAGTATGATGATGACGATATAGAGAATGTAATGAGTTGGCGGATATTTAAAAAAAACATATCGTTTCAAGCATCATTGCAAAATATCGAGTAAAGATTGTGTTTGACATTATGTGACTCTTTTACCTGGCGAAAAAAATTGCAGAACAGAGTGCTTTTCTCCTATTGATTCGGCTTTTTAGCCCTTAAAGTGATTTTAAGAAACACAAAAAAGGAAACAAACAAATCCTTTTTCCCCCACTCTCCCTATTTGTTTCTTGTTTTTAGGGCCAAAGAGAAGTTGCAACAAACAAAGAAGCACGTTGATTGAGCATTCCTTGATTTGGAAGTCTTTATCATGCATAGCTTCTTCTCAAAGATAATATCTATGATCCGTTACGCTTAATTTCCTCATTCCAATCACCACATCTTATAACGTATTCGGAGAAACTCGTACTTGCAGATGATGACTGAGAAGTGGGTTTCCCAGTTAAATGCCTGATCAAAGAGTCGCATCTGTTTCTATGTTACTCTCATGTCTCAGTTATAAGCATTACTAGTTTTTTATACGTTCATGCCAAACATAGATTTTGGAGCCAGCACACTCATAAGCAAACAGTATCCAAAATTCCAAAGAGGTAGAAGACATGATTTTCTCTAGAAAGGCAGAGAAAAGTTCATTATTTGATGTGGTTCAGAGTACGTCGTAGGAGGAGGTGATGAAGTTATTAGAATCTGTAGATACGTAATTATGAATTGAGCAGCTAGAAATATGGGATCATGTGCTTTCTACGAGAAACTGTTTGACTGTGTACTGGTGGGAGAGCATCATGGTATTGCGTTTTCTGAAGGCCTGAGAAAAGGACTGCATAAAAAAAAAAAAAAACTGATATTTTTGTGCAGCAAGTGGCGATTCAGGGTGGTGGTATGATCTTTTGCCATCATCAATTCATGAATAGTCCACAATCCACCATCTGATAAAAGTAATGTTTAAAAGCTTCAATTGAATTTGACTTTCATGAGGACACATATCAGGGTCACAGGTCAGGTCCAAAGAGGCCAGGCCATCAAATTATTCCACAATAGTACACACTGGCAGGGGCAGGCTTCTGAAGTTTCATCTATAACAAGTACTCCTGGATACAAGTTCCCCCTAAACTGAACTTGCCTCAGAAGGCAGAAATACTACTCATTTGCAAGTTGAATTGACCATTAAGATGAAGGACAATTTTCTGAAATTTTAAAACAATTAGAGCAACAAATGGAACAAGGAGACAGTCTCAAACTTCATGTTCGCTGTTTACAAGCCTCAGTCATTGCATTATGTGTGAGTTTATACAGGTGAAGAGATGACAGGGGATTTCTCTAGATTAAGTTTCCTAAAATGTTTGTGAATCATTTGTCGTCATGTCGTGCATATTCTTCATTGATCACCATGCTTACATCTCTATGCCATGCCACCCACTTGATTGCCACTCACAGTATTTCCAACATGCTGTCTTCAGTAACAGGCTTGCTCCAAACAACGTGGGCTTATTGGGACAAGATAGAGTTCCAGAATGTCTTATAGTAAATACCGAGACAGTATATAGAGTTTAATTTTTGAAACACTTGGAGAGGATCAATTGTTTGAGCAACAGAAAACAGAGATATTCATTGCCCATTGTCTGTGCAATTGACCACCCAGATTAAGAGCCAAGTGGTTCATGGCCTTAGCAAACAGTTCCTTTGTGCAATGAAGATACAAGCGGTCTAATCACATTGGCTCTCACAGATGAGAATTGGAAGGAGGCAGAGATTGACATCGTCGGAATCGAAGCATGTCACTGGCAGAAGATTCGACAAGGTTCAGGAAATCTGAATCTTGCGTTCTTTTAACGCCAATCAGTCATATATGACATGTAAAAAATTGAACATGAGCTCCCAAATTAAATATACAGCATATAGGATAGATATTGAAGTTTTTTCTTTTTCTTGTAACAAATGGGATAAATGACGGTTTAAAAACTATTCAGAATAAAATCATATTATAGCAAAAGGGCTATCCCCAAGAACTGTAAAAAAAATATAAGAGAATAAAATCTACAAAAAAATAATATCCATAAGTGATTAATTTATAGAACTTACTTCTCAATCAATCAGTATATCATTGATTAATTCTTTTTTTATCTTGATTTTTTTTAAAAAAAAACTGTCATTGCATAATAGAGCAACAGACAATAAAATAAGTAAAAGGTTCTGGATTTAAGTTGAATAACGAAATAACAAAATATTTAAGAATGGGGTGTATACTTAAATATTGATTAACGAGTGAAATGATAGCAGATAGATCGCCCATTATAAACAAGTGAGTGGGAAGCCAGCCTTGTTCACTTAAACACGTACCACTTGATGATAATAGAATACAGAGTAGGCAGCAGAATAGTATAGCTCAGAGTCAAGAAACAAACCCATGAAGGATTTCATTTCAGGAACAGGAGACAAGTGCCTAAATTAAAGCTTAGACACTAATCCATTCTGGATGGGCTGCTTGTCTTTGCTCTCATTCTCCTTAATCTCCATCCCACATGCATTAGGCGGCACGTCTACAGCAGGCGAGCAATTGAAGAATCCATGAGGCTGCACCCACAAACACCCATCTCATTTCATACTCAAGTTTGTAGCCTAAACGAAGGAGAAGGAGGAGGCAATTACCATGAGCATGAAACCAATGCGCTCTACTGGCATTACAGGCCAGTCTTCTAGCCGAGGCACATGAGTGATTCCAAATATGTACCTGCATTTGACTCCAATTAGTCCCTTCATGTGTAACCATGTCTTGAGCTATAAGCTAGTACACCATATAAACAACCCAATATGTTCATGCTTGTCGCAGAGTTACGCAATTAAAACAAACAAATGCGGAAATGAATTCATGAGTGAAATTATATCTATATATATAGATATATATATAGAGAGAGACAGAGTGAGGGAGGGAGATAACCATAGAACTATATCAGCTTCTTCCAAATATCGATTCTGCTTCACCCACGAAGCTAGTCCTTCGCCTATACGTGGGTTTTGATTAGGGAATTCCCCTCCTGGGAACATCTCCTCGCGTGAATACGGCGTCACCCAAAGATTGTGCTTCAAGAACGCAGCTCTTCTTAAGAACATGGCCTCAGGACCTGCTAATGGTAAGCAGTTTGAACCAGGTACTAGCTTGTATCCTGTTAACTGCCCCGTTCTATTCCCTGTTCTCGTATTCCTCACCTAAACCATTATTCAAATCATAACCACATGTCACAAAGTGTCAGGAGTATGAACCACGTTCAGACCTGATAATAGGGTGGAACAAATTTTAAAAACCATTAACTCAGACACTGCTAGTAGTAACATGAGAGGAATAAGAAAAGTCAACAAGCACGACACCATTAACAACAGAGCAAGCTTGACCATAAGTCCCAGAAAAGACTTACAATCCAATGTCGGGCGGTCAAATGATTGCAATCCCTCATGGCTTCCGATTCAGATTTGAGCAGAGTCTCTTCAGCATAGAATGCATTATTGTGAACGTTATCATCCCCAGGCTTCTCAACTCTGAAATTGACCTCCACAACCTGCCACACGTGAAGTGTGGGTAAGAATGGAGACTTGGAAAATAACCATCATAAAGTACATTTTATTCTACGATTAACGTCTCACTACAAAATGCTAAAGATAATTGTAATTCAAGTGGAACTACCTGATTCAAAGCTTCACCAGGTTTGGAATCAACAGCCATGTCCATGCGAGCAACAAAGAAGTGTTGGTGGACGGGAGCATACAAGCCCGGTGCAATCGTGGTGCCATATTTTCTTGACTCTCCAGGTATCAACGCTCCTAAGCTGAGGATTCCAGTTAGCTTGACCTCAGCTTCAATTTTCCCATCCTGGAACGATACATTCCCCACATTTTTTAACCAAAAGAAATTACCAGTTAACGAGACGAAGGTAAACAGGGAAAAGATAATTGACTTGCCTGATAAAACTGCCAGAAAAATGCATACTCGTAGTTGGCCACTGTGCATATAAATGAAACCGAAAGTCTTCTTGACCTTCGGACTTCTGCTAAGCCAGTTCTCCAGTTTTGATGCTTCCATAGGATTCCATGATCCTCTTCATGCAAACAGACACAATTTTCAATTGTCTCAACTTCTCCAGTGAAATTTGTGAAGTGAGCATCAAAATATTTAATGACCCCCAAACAATCACAACCCTGTAGCAGCAAATTTAACGTAAAACCAGTTAAAATATTTTATTCAGAGAGAAGATCTCCATGACAAGCAAAATTAGCATTATGGAGGATAGATTTGTCATTTTAGAACCTTCTTGAGAGAGTGTGCATTTTTGCCCAAGCCATCTTCCCCAGCGTCGAAAGCATTTTTTCTGTAATGTGGATCATTTGGATCTCCATACGGCACAACCATCTCCACAAAACTCAACCTGTGTGCAACAGGCCGTCGCCCTCGACTGCCATCAACGTAAGCGACAGAATATATAACCAAGCCTTCTCTCGGTGTAAATCCAACTCGAAAATTCCACTGTTATTAAGCAAAACAACCAAGAGATCTAGATACATTCAGAAATAGTGAAATTCCTTGCTATTTTTTTTTTTTTGGTAAAGAAACTCCTTGCTATTTTATTTCTCTCTCTAGACTTTAATGTACAAATCAATGATGTATATATTTTTTACATCTACCTTCTGCCATTCTACATAGCGACCGTTAACTCGAAAGCTTGGACCTTCGGGCTGAACGATTTGTAAGGGTTTTACATCACCTCTATCGGAGCCACATCTTGTTTCACCTGCAGTATAGTTCCTCAAGGGATCAACCGGAGGCAGTGGAACAAGTTTACGGTCTTCAAATTCAATCACCTCCATCTTCTGCATATCAACACGCACATAGATGCCCTCCACTGGACGTGCATAGCCATTTTCCATCGGGCAATCACTCTCACTGCGACAAAATATAAGTGGTCTAGCCAGTCTGCGGCTGGGACCATCATCTTCGCGATGATAACCAGCACACCTGCAGCAGCATTATGGAGGGCAAAGGGTTAGCATCTTCTCCAAAAAAAAACTACCAGAAGAATGGAAGCCCATTTAAATTACCAGGCATCAACCATAACAAGGTCCATGTCTAAAATGCCCCGTCTTTTCATAGCCTCTCTAAATGGTGGAAAGTCTTTAACGGCAGCTTCACATTCTGCGTATTCCACAGCATCCTGAAGATCAAAGGAATATAACAGAACTGAGAATTGCAGTATGATATATATTATCTCGTTTGTTCATTTCTGAAACATGAAGAAGGAAACCACTTATTTCTCATTTGACCTATCCAACGAACCGACCCATTTCTTTTTCTCATAAGGAGATGGGGGATATACAAACCTCTTAATACAACGTTGAATTTTTTTTTTTTTTGTTGGGGGTGGGGGGGGGGCAAGAACAAGAAGAAGTTAAACCCACCATTGCAGGCTGAACATCTGGAATAACCTGTGATGAAATTACTTTTCCCCTGTGATGACCACCTCGAGTTACTGCGTGTACTTCTGAAAGTTCAACAATCCACACACTGGTCTGGTTTGACTTCTTATTGTAAACGACGAGTTTAGCACATCTGGGAGGCAGCTTAATCGGAAAAGTAGGCCCTCCTTTAGTCTTGGGAAGTAATGACGGTTGAAATGGAGGGAAGAAATATGCATCTGCTAGTGCAACAACGTGCTTCTCTGGTTCCACCAGAACAACTTCAACGAAGCGCATGGCATCTCTGACCTGGAGGAAACATAAACAATGGGAAAAGATATAATCATCTATTATACTGGAACTAAATTTTAGTGACCCAATTACTAATACTAAAAACAAAAACTAAGAAAGATATCCTCTTAAAAAAATTTCATTGTGTATATAACAACCTCAGGTGTAGTTCCAGCTGCTCTGACAGTAGCCACTGCCACGGCGATCTCGGCAGCGGATAAAGGATCTAGAGGGTGGCGTGAATGGGCCCTTGGCATTGAAGTGATTCCTAAGCATTACGCAACGGCTATAAATGAGAAAACATACATGACTAATAAAAGAAAATGGCAAACATTCCATTAGATAAAAATAGGCAAAGGAAACAGAGCAACAACATCGTGACCCTGATCTTAGTGATGCTTTGCATGCACAGAGGCGTTTGGAATTTAAACGACCGTAAAGATATTCAATAATCAGAATTTGACAGCCCCCAAAGTGAACATAACCTACAAACTATGAGATGCCATCTTTAAGCTTGCCTTCTCTTATACATGATGCATCTCTGTTTTGGTCTATGTTTCAATTTAACAGATTCTCTGTGCTGAAGTTCACAGGATTATGAAAGATGGACGAAGAAGCTGGAGCCTCAACAGCATCAAGGAAAAAGCGACGTAAGAAATTGAGACGAAATAAACAGACCGGAGGGGGAGAGGAACTTGAAACAAGTCAAAGAGCATCAAGAAAGATCCCACATCAAGAGGGGTTGCAATCTGGCATCTAATGAAATATGAAACCAAAACAAAATCAGAGGAGTTGCAAAAGCGATACCTTTGCTGGTGGTGGCATTAGTGGAAGGTTCTGGAAGCGAATCAACAGGGTTGATCAAAGTGCCCATGGCTACCTTCTTGACTCGTTGATCATCGGGGCGATGTGTCCACTCACCGACGGCATTGGCAGTTCCTGGTCGTGAAGAGGGAGCTGAATTGACGGGGGCACAGCAAGAAGAAGGCGTCGCTTTTTGCGAAGTTGAGGCCATTGCAAAGGGTTAGCGAGTTCGCCTATTCCACTGCAATAAGTCTCAAAGCAGTCTACTGACATACAGCAATTCCCTTCAGAGAACTGGTCACTCTTTTGCTGTTGCTAAGAAAGACGAGTGGCGAAGTTCAAGAAAAGTGAGAGAAAAATACAAGTAAGCAGGTAAGTTGAAAGGCGCCTGAGAAAAGGGAAGCGTCGACGGTTAGGCAAGAAATTGGATCTTGGTTGGAGTGACTGGGATTGAAAGCCGAAACGTGGTTTGGAAGCATACAAAGAGGGGGAAGAGAAGAGACTAGAGAGGAGGGGCAGGGGATGGCGAATAGTAGTAATGCCAAGGAACGCGAGAGAGAGAGAGAGAGAGAGAGAGAGAGAGAGAGAGAGAGAGAGAGCTTAAAACTACGTGCTCAGTGAAATTACTCTGCTTGATTCTGGATCCTGAAATCGGGCATAGCGGGAAATTTGCGGCAAATTACCAGGGAAAGGAAAAAAAGAATAGCCTGGGTAATAAAAATTCTATTTTAATTTTTATAAATAATCATAAAAGTCAAGTACAACAAATTAATTATTAATGGTTGAAATTAGACATTATTTACTATATACAAAATAAATATGTGAGAGAAGTTTTGTTTCAACATACATAAATATTTTTGTTAACAAGACCATGGTCTATAATGATAACATAAATTTTAGAGTTTTTATAGCATCAAAACTTAATAAATAATTGGACATCAAACTTTATGCATACATCTTAACAACAAAATCAATGCTTATATATATACTAATTCTGATTCTTAATATAAAAAGCAGTTGATTTTTTCAAAAACATTGTAGAAAATAATTAACCAATATATTTATTATTTCCTTACAAATTAATATATAAGCATTTCATAATATATATATATGTTATAATTAAACGATTTATTTAATATTTGTAATATAAGGAAGGAGGGTTGTATATTGTAGTATTTCTTTTGGATGGATTTGTTGAAATATTTTGTTTGCATGTTGAATTAGAGATTTAGAATCCTTAAGGGCGCAATTATGAGGTGGAGAAGATTCCTTGGAGTGAAATAAGTAGATAATTGGGTTTAGCCTCATGATCTTCTTCCATGTTTTATGCATGAACATTGAATAACTGTTGACAGTTATTGATTCTGTTCATTGCATTTTCCAAAATTGTCCCTCGAAGTATAGCCATGTTTTAATTTGATCGTATATCCCCTCTACCTATCATCATCATCATCATCTGAAAAGAGACAGACACAAGAAGAGGGGGCGGGTGAGGTCAAAGAGAAGAGTTGGGTGGGGAGTGGACTTATCAGGGGAGTGGGGCCCAATACGATAAGAAGGTGGGGGAGGGATGATAGGAGGCTGTGCTTTTGCTGATTTGGCAATTTGTTGCTAATTAATAATTTAATCACATTAATTCATATATAATTAATCCCATATGATTTGACTCCCCGGATGACTCCATTTCTTATTTCTGAGCTCTTACCAAAGCCACAGTCATCCCCCAAATATTCCTTCAAAACAAAATACTCTTTTTATCAAATTATTTAATTTAATTCAATACTTATATTATGACCATCTACAGTTCGTGCATTAAAAACACCACATTCTTACACTCCTCCAATTTTAAAACAATAATCCATACTACCATGTGTGTGTGTGTGTTAAATATCTATGTAATGAGAGAAAGAATATGTTATATTTTCTATTTTAATTTGTATATTTAATTAGAATGTGGGTTGTATGCTTTGCATGCGATCCATGATAGGTCGTAACATTTGAAGACTTATTAGTAATCAAGATGGCCGTATAAAAAAAATTAATAATACGATATCATTCTTCTAGCGTTGTGAACTACAAAGTGTAATAAAATAGGAGTATGATTTAAATAAATTTTTTTGGAGGGAGATTTAAGTAATTCTTTAAAGTTAATAAATATTTCTTAAAATCCTGGAGACGATATGAGAGCAGAGTCACGTGGTTTTCTGTGCATTTTCGTCTCTGACCTTTTTTTGTTTTGGGGGTTACTACCCTCTCCATTGAATTCATCATCGTAGCCAGGCAAGAAGAAATAAGTAGAAAATTAAGGATTTAAATTACTGCAAGTGACACTAATATATAATTGTGCTGATCACAATGATTCGAGAGGCGATGAATCCAGCGCAATGAGTTTTAACAAGGACCAATTGCAGGTACCTTTTTAATAGGCCAGGAGCAATATATATATATATATATATATTATATATTGTTATGATATTGTGCGTTGCGTACCATGACTGTGCGTGATATACTATGTTAAGTTAGTACGACAGATAGAGAGGGCATGCACGTACGATAAAATAACAGTGCACTGCTGCATATATATATATATATTGTGTGAGGGGGAACTGAAAAAGACTAATTATATTTAACTATGCATTACATTTTGTATGATGTTGTAGTAATAATATTCCAATATCAAATCTAAAATAATGGATCTTTTTTTGGGAAAGGGGAAATAACACGACGAAACGAGATGGAATGGGGAATAATGGTGAGGGTGGTGTCTACATACGCATACAGAGAGGAGAAGGAAGATGAAGGAGGAACGGAGTGGTGGCAGTCGCTTTGAGCATGTTTTGTTAGAGCCAAAAGAACCTTAACTATTAATAATTTCCTGTCTTAAAATTTAATTATTTTTTAACTTTGTCTATTTTTAATATATACACTTTTTAAGGAAAAAAATAGCAGCCTATAAAATAGTAAATAAAAGGAGAAATTATACATTTGTATTTATATCACAAATAATTTACAAAATAAGATAAATTTTTTTTTTATTTTCCTCTATGACAGGAATATATAATTAAATGGAGGGGAAAGTCTAGGACCCGGTCATGCTATAATACCTAATCCCACTTGGCAACCTTATTAATCCTAATAATTTTGTTTGCCTTACGCTGTGGTTACATCATGTAACACAACCCCACTTTGTACTTTCACTCTCTTCTTATTATATATATACATATATTACGGTTGGCAAATATATATATATATATATATATATTATGGTATCTTCCATTGATCCCCTTCTCACCCCTTCCCTCAACACTACGTGTAGAATCTCTCTCTCCACTGTTGCTGACTCGGCTCCTCAAAACCCAATGGCTTCATATTTTGTCGTCCACACAAATTAGCTGGAATGGCCACGGAATCTAATTCTTGAAAATACAAGTTATGATTACAACAGTACTCCATTCTTAGTCCTGTTCTTAAAATTAACTTCATCCCAACAAGATAAACACGACTTTAGAAAAGGTTATTGAGAAGCTAATTAAATCAGAAAGCTCCAGTCCAACCGCCTCGGCCCCTCCCCCCAAAAAAAGACAAACGAAAGATTGAACACTGCCTGCCTAGAAAATGGAAAATGATTAGAGCCAATTTTATTTAACACATCCAGAAAAAAGAATACGTCTGTGTGTGTGTGTGTGTGTGTGAAAGACTGAACATTGACACCGATGAATTCACTAGATCCGCGGTGATACCATATAGGGCAAATAATCTTACTACCAATATGACACTGGAATAATCTGGGAAAGCTTATAAACAAAGGAAGACAATAATATATATACCCTACAAGCTAAGAGGGAAGGTTGTGATAATAATTGAGAAAACAAACAAAACAATTAAAAGCATATTAATTACCACTAAAACAAAAGAGCCTTTTGGCTATATATAGCGTGCGTGCACATTTAGCTGTGCTTCCTTTGGGAGAAGGTAGTGGTTTTGGTGGGATACAACTGGACAGCTTGTTTCGGAAAACTTTATATGATTGATACGTGCACACACACACACACACACAGTGTGATTCCAAAACGGCCATTTCATTATCCAAAAGCTCAAGGAATAATTAAGTGGACATATGATATGTTTTGAGAGGGACCTTCATAAGCACAAAACTATTATCATAGTCACAATGCACGGCGGCCTCTCATTCACCAACTCCGTTATTGATAGGTTCGAGATAACTCATATGAATTATATACTATGGACTCTCCAACCCCTGAAAATGACAGCAGCAAAACGTCTCTCTACAAGTACACGTACAAATCCACCAAAAGAAAGGGCACAGGTGAAAGATACTCATATTCCCCATGAACAAGGAAAAAGTTGAGTCCGTATCAATAAGGTAGTGCTCGGTCCTCGTAGCTATACTATTTGCTATTCAATGAATATAGTGATTTTTTAATTAATTTTGTATTATATATTGACTGATATAGTGATGTGGGCACAGTGGTTGATCAGTCAACCAATGCTTTTGACTTCTCGATCGTGAGAGCGGATGCACTTGATGAAGCGATGTGCGTGTATGCTTATCCTTTAAGGAGGAATCTAATATTTAAAACAGTAATTCCATGGGAGCTTAATCATGGTAAGCATTTGTTGTGAGAACAGCCATTCACAGACTGTGACTCAACGTGTTTCGGATTTGATTAAGTCTAGGGTTTTAAGCAAACACTCCTCCACAACCTTAATATAAGGTAAATTTTAATGAAAGATGTAAGGAGTATATATACAAGGATTAATGATGTGCGGTAAATAGCATTTATATCCAGGTCCAACAGCCTTAGAACACACACACACACACACATACGGGAATATTCTATGAATATTAAAAGCAGCAGAGTCTGGTCGTTGCGAGTCCATTCACAATAACATGCCAGTTAGTCATGAGTGTCAAGCGTTATATGCATATTCGTCAGCATTATGTGATGTATTGAATTAACAGTGCATTAATTCAGCGTAATCAATCATTCTCTCTCTTTATCCATGCCATTGGAATCATGTTGGTGGTATGTATGTTGGATACAAACCTGACATTACTTTGACCACAACACAGTTTGATCTATGAAAACTTAAGAATGCTTCTCATCAAGGTTTAAAATGATTTGAAAAAAATATGCATTTCGGTATCAGATTCACTGAAAATATTGTTTTTAACACCCTGTAACAGCATCAGGCACATTCCCCGAGAACCAAAATCCTCTGAAATTTATCTTGTCACGGGTAATTTCGTTTTTGTTTTTTTGGGCTAGTTTATATTTTAACATAGTGCGACAACTCAGAATGACGACAACTCCTAATAGAAAGAGAAGAGTGAGTACTGAATGTGATTCGGCCTTTGAGATTGATCCAACGTTAAGCATGATGCGTACCCGATCATTCACGAGAATGGGGGCTTTATTTTAATTTTATTAAACTAAACTAAGAGGGATTAGATCTCAAACACTTACTAGCAACTAAGCCCCCGCAAGTGAGATTCTTACGTAGAGCTACAGCCTACACACTTGAATAAGAATTGTCTTCCTCATTGCATCCATGCCTTCCTCTCCTTTTTCCTTACTAAACACGTGTATTCTTAATCTTACCTGTGATAATGTTCAATAATAAATGTACATTTGATTCACCAAGTTATAAAAGAGGCCAGCATGTGCGATCCCTTGATCCCAGTGGAACTGAAACTTTTGTTCCCCTTATGCAAATTGGAGAGATTGGGCTGCTTTGGCCCACACCTTCAATAAAAACCCAACAAACAACAAAGCATCAACTGTTGAGTCAGCTGAACAGATGGAAGATGGGGGATGCCCATGGGATTGCGTTACTTTGTAAGAGAACTCTTCCATATGAGCAGCCAGTGGATAAGTTGGAATAATCATGTTTTTTTTTCCAATCTATTATTCATTCTTGTATTTTTTTTTAGCTTGATTATCTTGTTCGAGGTGTGGGCCAATCTCACTTCAGAGGCGGGCAGGTGTGGCTTCAGCACCGCGAGATAGTTGAACTCCGGGCGATTCCAAGCCTTTGGCAAATATATAGATTATATAGGAAAACCTGGGAATTACGACCTATTGGTAAATATATATTTAAGAAAAAAAGACCTTAGATTGCAGAAAGACCGAGAAAAGATGCAGAATTTTGCCTTGACCCATAGGTCCTTAATCCCATTTCTTTCCGACGTCATAAAATGGAAGCAGTTGACGCTCCCCAATCCCGACATCTCAGTTCTGTTCTTAATCTCTTGACTCTCCCATATCTTTTCATTCAGAAACACAGTACTCAGGGTTCGTTCATTCTTCATCCCCGAAGGAATCAAATCGTAAATTCCACATCACAATTTTTACTTGGTTGATCAGTGAGGATTCATTCTAGACCATGCCAGGTCAAACAACAAGCACACAGTTTGACAGATATATGTATACACACCTGAGAAGCCATATATGTATATATACTTCTTCAACTATCATAAACCAAGGAATATTCCTCAGCCATTTATGAATGGCCCCAAGCATAACTCTCATTTTGACAGCCATAATCCAACATCTAATCATTCTAGTTGCCAAAAAAAAAAAAAATTGCGCAACTAAGTGACTAGCATCATGAGCTGAGATGTAGAACATTTAATTAACATAAAATGCTACTAATGTACGGGCACATAGCCACATATAACAGGTAAGCCTCAAATATAACAGAATTAATAACAAGATCAAAAACCGTCAATCGTTACGGATCAAGCGTATGACAAAAATCATCATTTCCCTGATCTAAGACCCTAAAACTTAGGCGGTAAGGACAACGGCTCCGCCAGCCTCCTTGATCTTCTTCTCGGCAATCTTGGACACAAGCTTGGCCTTCACAACCACGGGCAGGTTCTCGGGCAAAACTCCTTTACCCAAAACCTTAAAATAGCCGTGCTGGGTGACATCGATCACTGGAGCGCTATCCTTGGATGCTTTGTCCTTCGCCTCTTGAGGGATCAATGACCAGAGTTTGTCTACGTTCACAATGGGGCAATAAAACTTGTTGCGAAGCTTGTGAAAGTAACGCATACCGACCTTACCGAAGTAACCGGGATGGTACTTGTCAAAGAGGATACGGTGATGGTGCATGCCTCCGGCGTTACCTCTACCTCCCGGGTGCTTCCGGTGCTTGCCGATACGACCATGGCCGGCGCTCACATGTCCTCTCTTCTTCCTGTTCTTCTTGAATCTGGTCGTCATTTTCACCTCCTCTGCCCGAGCCTTGGCGCCGCGATTGGCTGTTGAATTAGGGTTTACAGGGATTTAATACAAGAGAGGTGGCTGAGGTTGAATTACCGTTTTAACCCCACGAGGGCACAAATCTTCATTCACTTATTTCTGATTTTTTTTTTGGTAAAAAAAGTTTTCAAATTTGTTGTGGTTGGGCTATCTGTTGGGCCTACAATGAATATAGGGAGGAATGGTCAGGTACTGGGCTTCACCAATGTGAAAAAGATCCAGACAGCGGCGGCATCTTCGTGTGGACCATGATTGGCAGCACTATACGAGAATGACGTGCCAGCGTCAGAGTTCTCCATGCTCCAAGCATGCAACCCATCCTTAGTGGGAGCATCAATTTACGAGTTTACAGTCTCAAAGTCCACATTATGATCATTCATTTAATAGATGGTCATGGAATGGAAGCAAATTGTTGACCGGTCGGGCACTGAAAACCCCTGGGCGAATCGATGATGATAGTAGCATGTAAGGTTACGTGTTGGATCCAAACATCGCAACCCGGGTGATCAGGGCTCAGACAAATCACTGCCTTCCAAGTATCAGAATCCAGAACGTAATTGCCAGCCACAATCCATATGTCCATGACAACAAACTTGCAGCTGCCAAGTGCCCCCTATGTTTCTATTTGATGTTTAAAATTCCCAGCAGGCATTTCTCATCCTTACTACCCTCAGCTTTCAACGGTTAGGATATCAATTTTCATGATTAATTATCACGCACAATCATTCTTCTATCGGAAACAATTCTATTTAGCTTGAAATATTGGTGATCCACGTTTAGTAGATAATATAATGCCGGTTTTGATGATGAAAGATGCCATCCATCTCTCCCCATGTTTTTTTGGGTGAAAAGCAATCTTTTTTACGGGGTGGAGACACCTGCATCAGAACTTGCCTGCACTGCACTTAACCTCTCGCTGCCCACCTGGCTTGTTCTGCAAGCTGAGGCAACATCCACGCTAATGCCGACAAAAACTTGGATAATATTTTTTTTTATTTTTTACTTTTCTTGATCAAATCTTAGGCTGTGAAATTCTAAAGATACCTTCATGATGGCTTTTCTACGTGCCACGATATATATCTGTATTCTCATTCAACAGGATGGATTCTCTTCAACATCAGACCACCTTCTCGAATGGCTGTGATTCTTTTTCCACCTTTTTCCCCTCCCCCAGAGTCTTGAAAAGGAAAATAAGGTATTCAGTATCGCTCACAAAGAAAAGCACTCCATGCTCTGAAATTCAATTCGATTCGTTCCCTCAATAATGCAATCAGATGAGGGGCTCAAGCTACAGTGATTCCGCTGCCTACCCCTATCGATGTAAATTATGCCAGCGACGAAAAAAGACTCTCATTTTGGCCAGCATGGAAAATAAGAGATAAAAATACCCTTCAATATTATGTAAAATTTACCGCTTTCTGTATGAAGAAAGACTACCATTTCCTATAATGCCAATTGAATCCTCTAAACAGTCTTTAAGAATTTAAAGCCATGCAAGGTGATTCTATGGAACGAATGTGATCATCCACTACTTGATTCTCCTCCAGTTCTATACATAACACATCATTTGCAGTATGAATCGAACTACAGACAAGCTTTTGTATCGGAGGGGGTACTGGTAGATGTTGAGTATGGAGATCGTAACATATTTGGACACATGGATGAAATTGGAAGATGCCTGATGGAGCGTGTCGTTGCCTACCGCTGTGTGCAGTTAATATTTTCGCAGTTACTGAAGCCATGATTCAAAAGGAAATAGAGAAGAAAGGAGGCAAGGTCTAATTTCTGCTCCAGGTCATTTCAAATTGACCATCGTGGGTTCATCAGTACACCAAAATGGGCCACCCAGACCCACCTCATCGGCCCCCCAATCTTTCGTCGTCTGAAAAGGCCTAACCACATCGCTTCTCCGAAACACCAAGAAAGGCATATCCGCATATAATTCCAACATACCTTGTTAAGTCGGTTTCCAGCTTCCTTCTGGTCAACATTCCTAAATACATATATTAATCACTGAACCTTACGAGTCGGGAAAACGCAGACCGGGAAATAAAAATACGGGCAATCACGACAGGAGATGAGCATAAACGATACGGATCAGAAATAAAAATTGCCGTCTGATGAGATTATTTGTAACCAAAATAAAGCAGCATTCCATAAATTATTATTATTATTATTATTACTATTATTAATACATCAAAATAGGAGACTCATTCACTCATATATTTGCGCGTGGGGCTCCTACGACGTTAGCACCCCGTTCCCTGCGCTTATAAAAACCCACCAAAACTTGTACAACGGTTTTAAAGCTCCAAGACCGAGGATAGAATAGACTAGCTCAAGACTGGCTCAGGCCTCTCGCATAGGAGGAGCCGAGAACCTTGTCTCGTGGCCCTTGAATCATGGAGTTCAAACCCGGAAATCAAGAACGAACCACTATCAAGTACCTTTGTAGCTATGGCGGGAAGATTCGTCCTCGGGCCACAGATGGCAGGCTCCGTTACGTCGGCGGCCACACCAGAGTCCTCGCCGTCCTCCCTTCTATTTCTTTTTCAGGTTTGCTCCCTCGCTTTCTCTCACCTGGCTTCTATTGCATATGCTCTTCTTGTTCTTGATTTGCTCATCTATTAGCGAATATATGGTCATCTGCAGAGCTGATGGCGAAGCTTGAAGAATTGTCTGGTTCGTCAGTGACGTTGAGGTGTCCATTGCCCAACGGAGACTTGGAGACGTTGATTTCCATAACAAACGATGAGGATCTGGCCCATGTAATTGAGGAGTATGATCGAGCTTCATCGTCGTTAGCTCATCCGCTGAAGATCAGAGCCATTCTTTCGCCGCCGAAACCACTCAAGAAGATATCTCCTCCTCCGTCTTCTGCTTCTAGCGCGAATCTATCTCCGACCAGATCTCTCCACACGTCCATCGAGTCCTTGCCTTATTCGATGGCCTATCGATTTATCTGTCACAACTGCTCACCGCCGGTTGGATATCCAATCGGTTTCCGTGGCGGGAGCCCTAAGTTTTCGTACGGTGGTTCCTACTACAGCAATTACTGTCACTGAACTCAGAGAACACAAGGAGAGGAAAAAAGTTGGACCCCTGCTTATAGGAATGCTGATTCGATGATGACGAAGAACACTAGATAAAGAGAACAGAATACTATTTTTTTTTTTTTACAATTTTAAAAAAGAATCGAGAGATGAGTGCGCTAGAACTACGATGATCTCTTTTGGATTTTACTCACGTTGATCTGCTTGAGGTTTTCTGATTTTGAATGGAGCTTGATTTGTTGGTCCTGGTTGCTGATTTTCCACCCTCTTTGAACAGTTAGGATTTGATGGCCGTTCCATTAATACAGACAAACTATAACTCTTCTGTTGCGTGCGCGGCTTTCTGAGTTTCTCATTCACAAACATGATTCCAGTCTAGGAATGAATTTTGCGTGCCTATGGTGGTTCTGCACGCGTTTTCAAGTGTCAAATCACGTGTGGTGAGTTTCTTCCATAATTCTTGCTGGTCAAATTATTTTTGTTGATTCGTATTACGATGCTGATCCTCTCTTTGGTTGTGTAGTTTTGAAGTTCGCAGGTCCACTTCGACTCTTGTTGCTTGGGGATGGAAGGCAAATGGTCCCCCCACTTATGATCATCTAATGTTAAACTGGCACCGCATACATTTTACAAAACGCAAGAAAGATATAAACATCAACTAGAGGCAATTTACAAATAATGGAAATCGGTGCAAAATACTAAAGAAGAAAGAAAAGACGACGACGACAAAAATAATAATAAAGTTGGTGAGCAGAACAAATGAGCAGGTGTGTGGGTTTAGTGAAAGACGTTTTCTTGGTAGACTGCGTGAGGTTTCAGCAGCTGACCTTCACAGTAAGTGGACAAAGAAAGTTGACTGTATATATTACGGACGGATTTGGAGGCGTCAAAAGAGAAGCATGAGTGGGAAATTGAGGAGAGAAATGTGAGAATGGGAAAAGAAAAGTCAGTCCTTATTCTTGGCCTCTGGGATGGCAACGAGAAGTCTTTCAAAGGGATGGAGAATGGACTATTACACAGCAAGTTTTGGTCCTTTTGCTGATTCACGTTGGTCCTTTAGTTGATTCACACTTCTTATAACCATCACACATTGGGCATGAGAATTTGTGGACAAGTTTCGCCTTTGCAAGAAAGGACCATTGGAGAAAATATGAGTCGGTGTTAAAGGCATGGAAAGCATATCAGGAGAGTAAAAGCTACCCTAATGCGCATTGGAGCAAATCTGTAATGTATAAATGATCGTCAGCGATAAATTAATAATTTACAACAAATTTCATTTTCAGAAAAAGACATAAAATTCAGAAGTCAAATTTTTATCAGTAATACTCTTTTATGCAGTAATTAGATTCTTTTACATTTAAAATGAGTCACACATTTTGTAGAGTAATTTATTAATAAATTATATGTGTGTGTGTGTGTACACTCACACACACTATGTATATGTTAATGAAGCCGGAGCTAGTCCCTTGCAAAGCCACTGAATAACGAGGGACACAATCAATAAAGTAGAACTCAATCCTCATATGTAGGGTATCCTTTACAAGATTATCAGCTAGCCTGTTAATCTTTCCAGGCCTCCTGGACATACTGACACTTAAGCTACCAACTCCAGTCTTTAAAGCTTTTAATTCTCATCATTACAGGGCTCTTACAGCTGGTATAAGCCTTTTCCCCATTGAAGGTATTCCCTATAGTTTCCTTGGAATCAGATTCAATAATAATTTCCCGCAAGCCAAGCTCCCCACCTATTTCACCTTTTAAAATAGTCGTCTCCTTAGCTTCATTAGGCAAATACATGCCGAAAAATTGGTTTTGCAACCTAAGATCCTGAAGAGTCTCATAACCCTTCCGCAAGCCGCTAACTCAATCTTCAATTACAACAACTGCTCCATAATCCGCACTGCCTTCAGAAATCACACTCTTATCTGCATAACACACGTAATCAATCCTGGAGATAACAAATGCTGGGTGTACCGGTCTGTCCAATTTATTTTGGAAGATAAACTCATTTCTCCAAATCCAAAGCTTCCACACAGCAACTCCCCGCTAAAGGACTCGTTCTTTTTTACTAGCACGCAGATATTCTCCCATTGGAGCTAAATGCATTGCTTAATGAGAACTCAAACATTGATTTATTATTCTTTGAAGAACTACTTCCATTAGTCCTAAACCTCATTGCTTCCAAAGGACCCATTGAGCAGGAGTATTCCTTCCTAAATCATGATTCATGTCCATATAAATCCAATCTTATAAGCTTGACGTGAAAAATCCAGCAATGGCCCTTGGCTTCAGAACTGTTGGCCACCTGTCCTTTGCATAACTATAGTCTAGTAGTATACGGAGGAGCTGCTCGTCTTGCTCATTGCGCCAATGACATATAGAAGAGCATCCACTCCATTTACTTCTCCTGGCATTTGTACGCAATCTATCTTGAGTTGGAAGCCAAAGGAAAATGAATTAATTCTTTTTAAAAAAATGTAATCAAAGATAAATTGACAAAGACATCAAGAAAAAAACCTATGTATCAATGGAAGATTGTTGACATATGCTTTTCTTATATCTGCGTTTGTTCACAGCATACAATGGACCAGTAAGATAAGCTTTGAACAAAGAGGTCCTTACAACTTACGAGATGTATGTATGACATTACATGTTCACTTCTCTGTGTCAATCCACTTCAAACACAGTATCGAATCCCATTTTTTCTGGGGTCAATGTCAAGTATTTTTGTTTGTTCCGAGATGCCTCCAAACGGCTTTCGACGCTGCAAAGTAGTTAGCATATTGGCCCCGAGAAGTAGACCCGACCCAACAAAGCCTCTGCCTTCCTCGCACTCCCGCCACAAATCTGACTGTTTCCGTGTACAACTTTTAGATGAGAAATTTGGATATTTAAAAAGAAATTAAAATTATTAGTGGTAGAAACTAGAAAGAGCCTGTCCTTTGGCTGAAAAGGGAACTTCCTCCATCGATCATCAATCATTTTCAATTCTATGTGGTGGCTTCACCTTTATTGAGAGAGTTAACTCATTCTGCTATTTGCCATCAGCGCATTGGCAGCTTAGAAAATATGTTTGTTGTGATGTGAGTTCTGATTAGTTTGAAATAAAACATGGACTTGAACGATTTAGTGGCAACTGATGAGGGAAACAAAATATTCGCATGGCCTTGTTTAAGAAAAAGAAAAGACCAGAAGGAAGGTAGCAATGAAAACAAAATAAATTAAAACCCGGCAGAATGAAGTTAAGGTACATTCACGACAGTACAAGTTAAGTAGCTTAGAATCGTGCTGACTGCTGCTTGAGCCTCTTCACTATAGTGCAAATTTTCTCTTGTTTTGGTCTGAGACCTGGCCAAAACAGAATACTGGGATATAAATGGTCAAATGAGAAATGAATAGATGAACACCACTCTAATAAGTACTTCATTTCTCCCATATCAATTAATCAGTCTAATAAGAGAAAACTATGGATTTCTGGGGAGCGACTACTATATTTGGTCAAGACATCTGCACTTATTGTAAGATTCTTCCCCACAAGTTAATGGGTATTCATGCCCAGCTCTTCAACCAGCTTCTTGCTCAAATTCTTCACCCTCAGATTCCTCCCCATTATCGGCATCGTCATCATCAGCATCATTATCAAACTCCTCCTTGTCATTGTCGGTAGTGGTTTTCCCTATCACGATCAGGTTGCTATTTGTCTTCCTGATTTCATTGCACTGCAGTGACTCATCCCAACAATAACAAGCATAAATCAGAGAGGAAGAAAAATCACAAGGGAAGAAACTTAAAATGCACACCTTCCCAAATATTTCTAAGATGAAGCGCTACTACCCTGCGTCATTCCTCAAATATTGTGTAATGCAATCATATCCAGTATAACTACATATGCATGGGTTATTCATCCATTAATAAATAAGTTCAAGCACGTAGCAAATGAGAGAAGAGGAAACAGTTTGATGCTAAGAATTTAATAGCTCTTCAAGGAGTTTATCCTCTTATCCGATAACCCAAGGTGATGGGAGATTAAAAACATGGAAGCGACAGGCTTTCAACATAAATACCTTCTGCTATTGAGCACAGCAACAAGTATACTCTACCAACTGGTCCTCCGGACACACAAATATATAGCAAAACCCAGGTGAGGTAAAGGTGATAAAATATTGTCATTATTTTGATTACTTGTTTCCTCATCCTAATTTCAAGATCATGTCTTTACTCCTGGCAAACCATATGACTGTTTTTGCCAAAAATGCCTCGTGTGTTCCATTTGGGAATTCATTCAAGCCATAACTGAAGTTCACACAGGGGTGATAACAAGTTCTCGCAATGCAGATAAGATTATTCCCAAAAAAAATCTAAACATGTACGACTATGTTATTATATGGCCTAGCAATCACCAACCGATAAATATCTGGTCTGCTTGATACTATGAATTACCCAACCAATATTATTCAGACCAAAAGGAGAAATCATAAAATTTGTAAATAACGATGATAGGTCGACAATTGACATAACTGCAAAATTCCAAATTCGTCTTATCAAGCTTATTAGCTAAACATGCGACTAAAAATTGCCCCATTTGTTACCTAGCAAAAAATCTGCTTTCAATGACACAATTAAGTCAACAACCGATGAGAGTTTGTGCTCTTGAACATGTTAAAGGAACAACATTCTCCGGGATTCCGAAGGTCCAAACAAACCCCCCCCCCCAAAGAAAAAGAAAGAAAGAAAGAAAAAGAAATTTTTTTTGGGGCAATTCCAGTGCAAAAGTGCGATTAAAAAGTAAAATCAAATCGATGCGCAGAATGGAAGGGGTTCAAAAGTATAACACCTTTTCTTCAAACTCGGACTCCTCCATAGCGAGGAGGAGTTCTTCGTTATGAGGCTGAGGCCACTGAGATGGTAACAGGAACGACGTTGGAATCGTCCTTGTCGATGAAGGATACTGTGTCATAAACGCCGGAAACTGTAACATTTTGACGTCGACGAATACTCTTTCTCGATTTTTGATCACCGCTCCTCCCCAGTCGATCCCGCCCTTCAAATCAATTCTCGGGAACCCTCCAAGCACTTCGCATATGGTTTAAAAATTAAAAAGAAATGGGGATTGAAAAAAAAAAAAAACTTACTGATACTTTTAAGTTTCCATAGAGCTTGTTTAGGAAACACTTCTCAAAATCACTTTCACGTAAATCGAGATAAAACTCTCTCACATACTAACCTCGGATTCTGTGAAACCAAGGTTTGAAACCTAGGTTTTGTTACTTCCCAAACAAGCCCTATATTTTAACGAAAATAATATCGATGCTTTTGTTTAAAAAAAATAACCTCCTTAAGTTACATCCTTGTGGAAAAAGAGGAAAGGATAAATTTTATTAACGTCTATCCAGTGATGATCGCTTCACTATTAAATCTACATATAGTTTTCTCTCTAGATATACACACCAGCAAATGAACAACATTTGGAAGTTGATGTGGAGATGGTAAAGATTGGAAAAAATTAAGCCATTCTTATAGACACTCACCCATGGGAGAGTTCATGTGGCTATTCTAAGAGGGTGGTGGAGGTGTGGTTAAATTGACTCAACCTCTCACTCCTTTGGAAGTTTACAGCCCGAAAACTGGATGTACCTTATTTGGGATTGTTCGAATGCCACACAATGATGACATTCTGTCCTATCGCCTGAGTAGTGGTCATCTTTTTTTTTCTTCATTGCAGAGAGTAGAGTATGTAAAATGGAATTTGAAGCATGAACCATGACAAGATCGTACAAGCTAGATTTCTTTGCCTACTTTGTTTGGCTATATTAGTTGGGACATCTGGATTACTCATTGTATAAAGCTATTTAATCCTTTAGAACCTGTTAAAAATCTTAATGCCAATGACAACTTATTTAATCTTAATGCAAATGATTGGTTAAAAATAATTTCTTTTGTACCGGTGATGTATAGATATACCAAAATAGGTTACCTTTAGGGTGAGTAAATCAATCTTGAATTAGATGAAGAAGTTCTGCAGAATGAAAAAAACTAATGTGAAGAGTTGTCAAATACCAAAACAATTGAATATGCCGATTGAGTTGCACATTTAACATTGTTTCATCGGCAATTGCAGAGATGATCGTAATTATTAATGAACTCAACATGAGCTAGACGAATGACTACAGAAAGATCCTTACATACACTGACTATTTGAAGGCTATAAACTTAGTGACACGAGAGGGGACACCAATCATCTTCGCAATTACATCAGTGATGATACTAGAATGATTATTAACAAGGATTTAGGTTGTCTTTAAAAATTCATATTGGAATTGGAAGCATCTCCCTATTATTCCTGAATATAGATTATCCCATTGTATTGTAAATAATTTCGTGACATATGATCAACCTCCACACCAATTGCTTGGCATGCAAATTAAAAAAGCATGATATCCTGTCTTTGTCAGTTTTGTGTTATTTTTACGTAAATAAATGAAAGAAGAATTAAAGATAAATCTCCCATTAAAAAATTAATTGTAAAATTGAACTTTTTATAAAATGTAACTAAACTTCAATATTATACAATTGAGCTTTCGAATGTATAAGTGAGATTTCTTAAAAATTTAATGACATATTTTATTCTCTAGTTAATTTTATATTTTATAATGAAAAATGCACTTTTGTTATTAAAAAAAACAGAGTCGCATGGGATCAGAAAAGTAAAAAAAAAAGGCGGATTTTATACGCGAGGCTTTCTTCTTTCGCGTCGGCGCGTAGCATTCGAGCTTTCCTGCGGCATCAGGCGCCACACTCCGCAAACTCAGGCCCCTCACAATTCTCATCCCAAGCTCGTCTCTCTCGAATTATCTTCCCAGCGCCATGGATCCCAACCCTGGAACCTTCCCTATTCTCTCCTACGTCATGAGTCGTCTCCCTTCTCTGGGCTCTACTTCTAGACCCCCCACCACCGCTGAATTCGATATCGAACAACCTCACCCTCTGCCGCCGCCGCCCCATCTTCAGTCATCTTCTTCGCCTGATTCCGAAATTGTGGGCAAAATGCCTCACCTTACTGATCCCAAACTCTTAGCTGCCATGACCGGCGCGGTCTCCGAAGTCGCCCAGACCCGATCAGTACTCAAGCTCATTGGGGAGCGACCCGACCATGAAGTCGTCGATAGTGCGAAGGCCAAGCTTGCGGATATTGAAGCCCTTTTGTCCAAGCAACTGGAGGAGATTGTGCTGTCCCCGAGGCCCGGGAATGTCGACATCCTTCAATGGCGAGCTCATCAAGCCGAAAAAGAGAAGGAGTGCAGGGAATCAGCGGAGAAAGAGAAGCGGCCGTATAAATCACTGATACAGCTGGATGAGATGCACGATGCTTATGAGAAAATGCTTATGGATGCTGAGAAGAGGCTGGTGGAAATTTACGAGTCTGATGGGAAAGTGGTTAATAATGCTGAGGGTGAGAAAGACGAGCATGCTGGGGAGGAGGTTAACGAAGAGGTTGTGGGGATACTACGGGAGGCTTATGGAAAGGGGATGGAGCGATTGGATCTTTCAGGGCGGCGGTTAAAGTTATTGCCTGAGGCCTTTGGGCGAATTCCTGGATTGGTTGCGCTTGATCTCTCAAACAATCAGCTCGAGGTAAGTTCACTTGGTATTTGAACAATTGCACTGTTCTTGCTATCACATGCGATTCCGTAGTATGTTAATCTCATTTATATAATGAAATGGATTGCCAAATCATAAGCCGCAGAAATTTCAATAATAGTTAATTATGCTTAATTTCGAAAGCTTAGTTAGTCTACCTGAGCAATGCAATTTCAAACGTGTATGCGATTATGTAGTATGTTAATTCCATTTATGAGGAAAGTTTCCTACCTCTCGAACATTAGGACTAGATTTTACTTCCTTTTATCTTCCTTTTTTTTCTCCCCATAGCTCTAACTCCATCAGCTAACCGATGTAGCAGCTGGAGCTTTCATTTAGAAATCTGCATGTGTGCGGCGGGATTAATGAGTTGAGGATAACTTTCCTATTGAATGCATTGGCTTGATGTTCGATTGATATGTTAAAATTGTTGTGCTAGCATGGATTTACTTATAAGTCAGCGTTGTGTACAACATAACAGGTGATCCCTGACTCAATAGCTGGGTTGCAAAGTCTTGAGGAGCTTAATGTCTCTTCAAATCTTTTGCAGTCTCTTCCAGATTCAATTGGCTTGTTACAAAACTTGAAATTTCTGAATGTCTCTGGGAACAAGCTAAGTGCCCTTCCTGATTCCATCTGTCACTGCAGGTATGAGCGACAAACAGATATATTATAGAGAAAGTCATTATAGCCTCACTCTACATTGTTGTTGCTATTCTTGATTTGAGTGGTTCAGGCAGACTTTGTGGTTTGGTGTTAATGTCAAATTAATATGGATACGAATATGTTTCTGCTTTTGAATAATGATTAAGTATAGAGTCAGGCATGAGATTTTGAAAATACCTTATCATTTTAAATATGTCAAATTAGGATCTATTTCTTCACTTGCAAGAGCAAAAATTGTTTAAGCTTAAATTTTGTGAAATTAGGATTTCTTCACTTAATGTTTACCGTAGTTGCTCTTCTTTCATTCCCTCTTTTCTTTTCTTTTTTTAATAATCTGTATAAAAAACTGGATAATTCGTTGGTCAAATTGTGAGTGACCAAACTCACCATCTGGAAACTTTAACTGTGTATCTTAAACGATCAGGTCATTGGTGGAGCTGGATGTAAGCTTCAATGGTCTGACATATTTGCCCACAAACATTGGACACGAACTGGTGAACTTACAGAAGCTGTCGTTTCAATTGAACAAGATTCGGTTTCTTCCATCATCTGTTTGTGAAATGAGGGCCTTGTGCTATCTAGATGCTCATTTCAATGAGCTTCATGGGATTCCTATTGCAATAGGGAAATTGACTAATCTCGAAGTTCTCAACCTGAGCAGCAATTTCAGTGACCTCAGAGAACTTCCCGAGACATTGGGTGATCTGACTAACCTTAGGGAAATGGATCTCAGCAACAATCAGATTCATGCACTTCCTGATACATTTGGCCGCCTCGACAGTTTGGTCAAGCTCAACTTGGAGCTGAACCCTCTGGAATTGCCACCAAAGGAAATTGTAGATGAAGGGGTTGAAGCCATAAAAGCTTTTATGGCTAAGAGGTGGGTAGATATATTGCTTGAGGAAGAAAGGAAAAGCCGTGAAGTTCAAGAACTGGCAGAGGCTGGCTGGTTAACACGAAGCACCTCCTGGTTGAAGAATTATGTATCTAGTGTTTCTGGAAGTGTTACCGAGTATTTGGGATCACCCAGGACTCCAAGAGATCCTTGTCTTGATCAGCAGCTTTAAGGGGAGGCTGCAGTAACTTACATTTTGGATTCGATTGCTCTCATTTATGCATATCAGTTTGACGATTCCATGAGTACTACCTGCTGGCAAGTGTCAATTCCCTATACCTCCTATGGTTGCTCCGAATCCTATCTGCCTTGTTGAAAGCGGATGATACCAGACATTCTCGTGTTTTGCTTAGATTGTTTGATTGTCAAAGTTTAGCTATAATCTTCTAGTCAAATTAAGTTTAGAAATGCTAGAAAAAAGTTTGACTACAATTACAAGATGGAACTGCTACAATTAGCAATGTATATTATTCGCTAAGCACCAAGTTTTAATTTCTCCACGAGCACTTTCTGTCTTCCTTCTCGAACTTTTTTCCTTCAAAATGTCAGAACTGAATGGAGGGAGTGGCGCGCCTGTCGCCTAGTGTGTGCATACGCGCGCACAATGGCATGAGTTAGAACAGCGAATGGTTTATCTGCAGTGTCTCAAAAAGAAGCATGCTTCTATCTGATTGAGAAGACAGCCCAACCATCTATTACTAACAAATCCCTACCACGCTTGGCTTAAAAGATTGCAGTAATCGGCTTTGATATGGACAGAAATGGGGTCCGGCAACCGGTGGCGGCATGCACAGGAAATTCACTTCGATAGTTGGGGCTGGGGGTTTTATAAGTAGTCATACGAATAAAAATATGAAATACCCTGGTCATCTGAAGTTTTGAAATATTTTAGGGAAAATGACGCTAAGGTTCGTGTAAAGAATTATACAATTAAATATTCTAATGAAATCGTATATTTATTGTCAAATCTCATTAACAATATCATTTCAGTGTGTTAACAATTTTAAGAGGCTTGATAAATAAACAATTTCATGGAACTGTTTAATCGTACAATTCTTACATAGAACCTCATCATCATTTTTCTAGAAAAATCATTTGTTGCTACTTATATTTTTCTTTTTTCTTCAATTTTCAATTTAATACCTGTATATTTTTTCTTTTAATTAATTTATTAATTTTTTTTACTATCATTAACTCTTGTAACTTTATTCTGTTAGCACAATTGACTCCTGTTTAAGAGCTAACATTGCTAACAAAGTGCACTTAAATCATTTAATTATAAGGATAAAACGTATAGATAGCAAATTAAAAATTTAAAAAAAAATATAAGTACGGATGATTGAGTTTTCTATTTTTTTAAAAAAGAAAAAATTACTGTACCATAGATTATCGCGGCCCAGCCCGCAGCATATCTCAGCCGGTCCCACGGCTAGCTTTGCAACGAAGAAATAAAAAGTCAAAGAAATTTTCTTATCCACCAAGCCAACATAGTAACTATATATCATACGATCCGCGTTAGTTTGTATTCGGAATGAACACAGGAACCAGAGCGTCGATCGCGGACGCTTCCCAGATTTTAGCATCTGCTTGCCTTCCTTATTTCTAATCTGAAGCTCTTCTCTGCCTAGGGTTAGGGTTTTTGGTTTTTGCCTCTTGGCTCACTGCTTCGCGTCCTTTTGTCGGTGCACGGCTGTTGCTCTTAAGCTATGGAGTCTACTCTAGTGATCAAGGTTTGAATTTTTAATTTCCATTTCCCTCATCCGGTTATGTTGTTCGGGCTTCAATTTTAGTATTTTTTTCTCCGAGCTCTTTAGGGGAAAGCGTGGGTTGGAGACCTTCGAAGTTTTGCTGGATTTTGAATGCGTTCATTGCTAGTTTTGGTTTTAATTTTCCATTTTTGAATTTCTTTCGAATTTATCTCGTTTGATGGATGGATGGTCAAATGTTTCTTGATAATTTCCTCCAGGGCTCGAAATTACATTTTACCTTCACAAATTTCACTGGTTTTTGTTTCCTGTTTAGAACAGGGCAAGCTATTCAGTTTCCTCCATAATACAGTTTTTTCCCTTGACATATCTACATGCGCATCAACTTAATTCTTCTTTATTTGTATTTCATGTTCATTATAGCATCTTCTTAATTTGTAACCATGCATATCTGTCTTGACATCTTTTCCAAGGATTGATACTGATTCTCTTAGAGTACACCCACACTCATACGCATATATTTGTTTGACACCAAAACAATTTGTGCCTTTTCAATATTATTAGTTGACAGTTGATGTGATTCTTAACTTTGCTGGAAATAGTTTGGCGCATATATATATTTACAGATATATATTTCGTATCTGGCCTTGAATTTTGTTTATTTTCTAGCTTTTGCAATATAATCACAAATATTTTCTTGTGTTTTCATTATTTTCAATAGGTCCAATATGGAGACACCCTCAGGCGCTTCAACGCTCGTGTCGATGAGAATAATCAACTGGATCTTGACATGGCCAGATTGAGGTCCAAGATATGTTCTCTTTTCCATATTCCCCTTGAAACAAATTTCGTGCTGAGATATGTTGATGAAGATGGGGATTTGGTGACCCTCGCGGATGAGGATGATCTCCTTGATGTGATGAGGCAGAACCTAAAATTCTTGAAAATTGATTTACACGTGAGAAATGATAATGCTAGTAAATCAAATTCATTGGCTAGTGGGAGTTCTACTCCCTTAAGGTCCCCTCGCATCTTGAATCCATTAACAGGGAGTGGAAATACTGCCTTCTCTGATAATTTGAAATCTGTTCCAGAGCCAGTACTTGAGTTCCTTTCTAATTTATCGCTAAATTTAACTTCCAAAGCTGCATCTTCTAGTCCAGTGATTGGTATGCTTATGGATTCCATAGCCAAATTGGGACAATCCATGAGTAATTCAAACTTGCAGCCTATGACTGCATCTGGTATTCAATCTAAAAGTGATGCTGGTAAAGAATCTGTCCCACATGTCCCAAGTTGTCCACAGCTTCCATTTGTGGACTTACCTTCTGAAGCCAATCAACAGTTAAATGAAAATGTTACTAGTGGTGCATCAGCACCTGTTGATCTCAATGTTGTCCCCTCTGATTGTAATCCATCTCCGTCCACAAATGTGGATGCTGTCCGAGTTTTATCAACAGCTCCTGAAGGTGATAGTAGAAAGGGTAAGAAAGCTGCCAATGACTGTACGAAGTCTCAGGGTGGTAATCCCGGGGCATCCACCAGTCAGGCAGCTCCTAGTAACTTTTCAACCCAGTCTACACAGATGGTTTCCAGTCCTTTTGCTGAATGTCCGTTTTCTGGGTTGAATGTTGTTGATTCAGCAGCACCTCAAAACCATCGGGGCCATCCATTTAAGAGGAGGCATAGTCACACTGAGGCCATGGGTGGTATGTTCCACAAGGGTGTTCGCTGTGATGGATGTGGGGTATATCCCATAACAGGACCTCGTTACAAATCAAAAGTGTAAGAGTTTTGTTTTTATGTCACCAATATTATGAAATGACTTTCAATGGGTATTTGTAGATAACAGTTTCTTTTACTGCAGGAAAGAAAATTATGACCTCTGCAGCATCTGCTTCGCCGAAATGGGTAATGGAACAGATTATGTCAAAATTGATCGTCCTGTACCCTGCCGTCGCTCAGGACCCATCAAGATTCTGCATGAACATCGTCATGTATGAATATGAACTTTTTCTATATTTTCATCCTGTCTTGTCTTTATGCATGTACCGATTTTCTTTCCTTTTTCTTGCCAGCCAATGCCACATGTTCTTCGAATGAGAAACAATATTTTGAACCCGTGGATGTCAAAGACCAGGATAGACAGCAGGTTCATTTTGGATGTTACTGTAATGGATGGTACTTCAATGGCTCCATCTACCACATTTACAAAGATTTGGCGGATGCGCAACAATGGCAACGTACCATGGCCCAAGGGATGTCAACTTGTTTGGATTGGAGGAGACAAATTTAGCGACTTTCATTCAGTTGACTTAGAGGTTTTTGGATTCTCATCTTGTAGTTTGATCCTTCCTTAAATTAACGATCTTTTGTTGCTTGTTTTAGGCCGTTTTATCTTTTAGTCTTCTGATTGATTCATCTTGTAAAACATTCCTCAGGTTCCTGTGGAAGGTGTGCCTGTGGACGAAGATCTTGACATTGCGGTTGACTTTAGAGCACCAGAGTCTCCAGGTCAATACATTTCATACTGGAGGATGTTACTCCCTACTGGTCAAAAGTTTGGACAGCGTGTTTGGGTGCTTATTCAGGTAAATCATTTCTGTGGGTATTGCATTTCTTTTCAATTATATGGCTAAGCAACTTTGGTTACTGTGGCTAACGGTTCTATGAAATTGTGCGTATGTTTTTATCCTACACGTAGGTGGATGCTTCACTCAAGGAGTCATTCTATGATAAACTTCAAGGCCTAAACTTGAATATACCCCTTGAAGAAAGTGGTTCTAAAGGGCCAAAGAATATAGATGTCAATGTTCATCCTGAAGTGGATGATGCTTTTCTTCAATCCTGCAATTCTAGTGCTCCCGAAGAATTTGGGAAGCAACAGGTTGATGAGCAACCCAGGCAACAGCTGGGTGAAAATCTCTTTGTGGATGAAATTGCAACCGTGGGCCTTGGTGGTTTGCCTCCTACAACTTCTGGGGAACAGACATCTATTTCTTACCCTATCATTGATTTGTTAGAAACAGCTCTTGTTGCCTCTAATCCGCAAATCCCTGGTGTTGGCGCATCGACATCATCGCCCAGAATAGATGGAGATAATTCCATAGAGGAGAGACTGCTTAAGGAACTTGAGGAGATGGGTTTCAAGCAGGTTGACTTGAACAAGGAGATCTTGAGGATGAATAAGTACGACCTGGAGCAGTCAGTGGATGATCTCTGCGGTGTTTCTGAATGGGACCCTCTTCTTGATGAGCTACGGGAGATGGTAAGTTGTTTTTGGGCGGTATTTTCATGATGCTGCTTGTTTCTTTTCCTTAATCATCTGGATGTATTTTTTAACACGTGAATTTTTTTTTTTTTTTGGGGTGGAATTCAGGGCTTCCGCGACAATGAAGTGAACAGGAGGCTGCTGAAGAAGAACAATGGAAGCATCAAGCGTGTTGTTTTGGATTTAGTGAATGGGGAGGATTCTTAGATGAAGCGTCTTTAATATTTGAACCCCGGTGGTTTATGATGGCATTCAGTAATTAAGTATAGACTAGTGAACGAGCTTGGCCTATCTTATGTTTATGGATTTTTGTCAATAAATGTATATGTTGTCCTACTTAGCTCGCTTAATGCATGGGTATGTACAAGTTATTTCGACTTGGCGTTGTACATGTGTTTCTCTGGCCCTATTTGTAAATCTCGAACTCAGCCTTTCTCGTTTACTTGCTTAGCCGCTAGCGTTGACGCCCGTCACCATTTTTAAATGTATGGACTTTAAGTGTAAAATTTACAATCAAAATTCTTCCATTCAAACACAATCTTTGTTAATTAAAAAATCTAGTAGGCCCATTTTGTATTGACTATAGGTATAAATGCATAGATGTTGTGCGTTATATTTCAGTCTCAAAAATTATGAGTAATCAATAACAATCTTATCCCACTGGACTTTGATTCTGTCGTGTATTATTTTCATTGAATGACTTTAATTGATTAACTTGATTATTTCTCTCCTCTCTGTTCTTAGTGGAGATAACTTAACTCTACTTCATTAAAGGCATTCATAAAATAAACTACTTAATTCTCCATACATTTAGATAGGAACTATATATTCAAGAGTCACCCCCATTTTACCAACAATTGGTTGGATCGGTAGCGTCCAATCAAATTGTATAAGGTTTTGAGTTTGAGTCCTAAATAATACAATATCGTTAAACCTTATTGGAAGAGCTTGTTACTTGAAAAGTTTTAATTCGGATTAGTCGTTACTTAGAGTGTTGGATACTGAATGGCAAAAGAGAGAGAGTAACCCAACTCTATAAATACTCCACCTGATTATAAATGCATAAACTACTCAATTAGTTGGAAAGATATTTTTGTCTCTCACTTATTATTTTTCATAAACAAACATTATATATGTAGTGTATAATGTAAATGAGTAAAAATAAATCATTTTAGAAAATCTCACTCACACTTTTCATAAAGAATTAACTGATTTTTTTAATTCATGGAAATTAATTATTTAGTCTCTAATTTCTATATTTGAAATTCCTGTGCAATTGAGCAGTCTGCTCCACCACGCCTCAGACTCGGAGTTCCTTAGAAGTTAGAACTTAGAATTAAGGGGCGGGTCAGACTTCCCGGATTTTCCCGCCCATTTTGAAAGGAGTCGTCCCCATGTGTGTTCCCGCCTCCCTAGTCCATCCCTCCCCGGTTCCAGAAACATTGAAACAACCACTGGCAAAACAATAAGCTCTTCCATGGAAGTTACCCTGCAAAACCCCCCAGTAGACGAAATATCCGAACAAAATGGTGTCGCCGACCAAAACCCAACACCTTCCCCTATGCTTTCTGAAGAGAAGGTTATCGTCTCTGGTACCATGAAATCGTCCTCACCTTCTCTCTCCGCGTGCACAGATTCGTTTAGTTTCAATTCCCCCTAGCTATGATATATCTATCGTCTAACTTTGTTCTTATCTTTCTGTAACAGTTGAAGTATGTTTGAAACCTTCAAGTACAGCTCGGATCGCGGATGTCCGTTCAGCCATCGAGAGGTCAGCCATTTTTTTTATACTTCAAGCTTTTGTTTTTCAGGAAGGTTTTGGGGGCATTCCAATCCAATTCTATAATTTTGGTTATCAACCTTAGCTGTGGATAATTTTAGACTGAACGAGAAGACTAATTACGTCTTTTGTATTTGGCCTTACCTATACCAACCTCTGAAACCGATATCTATGATTTTCAGGATACTTGAGAACAGGTGTTTGAGCTACATTGACGGACCTATTCCTCTGCCTCTTGATGACACGTTTCTTTCAGAAAACGTGCAAAGGATCTGTATTTGTGACACTGGTACCTTACTTTACCTATATGTGACGATTAATTGACATAATTACTCTTAGGTAGAGATTAACATCCTCCAAATTCTTATTCTACCAATTTTTTTTTAACGCACAGATACGCTCTTGTAATTATTTGCAAGCAGTCATTTTTTACCGTCAAATTTGGATAATAGTTCCTTGTTCTAAAGCAAACCTGGAAGCAGAGCAGGGGTCTATGATTCGAATTTCAAAGCAGATTGTAACTAGATATAAGGGGTCAAAGTATGCGAATGTTTGTGTATTTTTTCTCTTTCTCTTTCTCTTATTTTCAAAAGACAATATGTATGACGTTTGGGGAATCTCTCATAACACAAAGTTTTTAAATTCGGGAGTTTTTTGACAATCTTATTCCCCTGCATTTGGGGCCAGATAACTCTTGCTAAGACCTTTCTATCTGAATACGTTTTAGCAATAATGCGAAAGGAAATAAAAATATCGTTAAAATAATCCAATTTATTGCCTCTTTTAACAAGAGAGTTATTGGCTCGACACTAGATGTGAAAGTTGCAAAACTTCAAACAGAAGTGAGCAGGTCTGCTTTTCATACTCATGCATAAATTGTATGGTTGACTGATCTGAAGCTAAAACGTTCAATTTGTAGATGAGTCGATGAGCAATCATAACATTCTTTTGTTCTGGCAAGTCAAGCCTGATGTGCATGTCTTTCAGGTGATACTGCTCAACTGGCTTGTATAGTTCTCGATAGATGGCATATCCCGGTTCCACTAATATGTTCATAGAATTTGTAGCTTCATAATTTCTTCTGACTTGCTTTTATAGTATCCTCATTTATTAGGAATGAATCATCGGAATCATGCATGTACTATTTTGTTCCACATAAAGTATCTTTCCACAACCTATTCCTGTTACAGTTAAAGTGCATCACAGGGTTATCAATATGGTCTGAATTTTGCTTTGTCAGCTTAGTGAAGAAGGACCATGCGAGGAAATAAGTACTGATGGCCAACCTTCCAGCTTCAATGAATGGATTCTTCCAGCAAAAGAATTTGACGGCATGTGGGAAAGGTCCATAACAGCCAATAATTTTACTCAATCAATCCTAACTTCTAAGCTACTATTGTCTTCTTTGGATTACATTCCGGTTCTACATTAATTTATCCTGGAATCATTGGTTTTGCAGCTTAATATATGAATCTGGTCTCAAACAAAGATTGTTAAGATATGCAGCCAGCGCTTTGCTTTTTACTGAAAAGGGCGTTGATCCATTTCTGGTTTCATGGAACCGGTAATCTCTCAGTATTTATTTACGTTTGCATTCCCTGCTTTTGGTCTTCAATTCTGAAGTTTCATTTTACAATTTGTGCTTGTCCGTAATGTTGCCCGGTGGATAGTAGGCATGGTATTGCTCCGGGAAATGATGACCTAATTTGGCTTTAGGACATCCAAAAAATCTACGTACTTTTAGGGCTTGTTTGCCAATCAATTCTCAAAATCACTTTCACGCAAGTCGAGATAAAACTCTCTCACATACATACCTCGGATTCTGTGAAACCAAGGTTTGAAACCTAGGTTTTGTTACTTCCCAAACAAACCCTTAGTGTGATTGAGCTGGGCAGTTGTGAAGCGACCTCCTTCAAATTTTCTTAAATAAAAAACTTGGAGGTCCCTGCTTATTACAACATCAAGAGAACAAAAGCTTTTTAATGGTGGTACTTAATTCATCCTGCTTGTTGGGGCTCCTACTGAAATTGAAGAAT
The DNA here is from genome assembly GCA_006871305.1 of Vachellia collinsii. Lineage (NCBI taxonomy): Eukaryota > Viridiplantae > Streptophyta > Magnoliopsida > Fabales > Fabaceae > Vachellia > Vachellia collinsii. Next base: position 221,460 of record QFDD01013106.1, read on the forward strand.
TTAGAGCTTAAATAATATTGTTCAGGTTGTTTATATTTACGGAAAAATGAAAGATAAATATGCCTTTGGTTGTCTTCTTTTTAATCTAGAACTACTGCTGTGCTTGATTCTTTTGAGTAATTGCAGCATTGTTCTCTTGCATGGACCTCCTGGGACCGGAAAGACATCTTTATGTAAAGCATTAGCACAAAAACTATCCATTCGATTCAATCAAAGGTTCATTAATATACATTTCTAATAATTTCTTCAGCTCTCTCCCCCTCCGTCTCTCTCTCTCTCTCTATTTATATATATATATATCAACTACTGAAACCAACGGGACAATAATGAATTCACCAAGATTCTGGTTTCTATTCATTCAGATACCCCCAGTGTCAGCTGATTGAAGTTAATGCACATTCCTTGTTCAGTAAATGGTTCTCTGAAAGTGGCAAGCTGGTATACTTGTGCGCCTTTATTTTATACTTCTGACTCTTCCTTTCATTTACCTTTAGCCTCCCTTCATGTATGTACCGAATAGTAGCTATGAAGTCTGATGTGTCTGTGAGTTGAATGTTCGCTGCTGTGTGTCGTGGCAATGTTGGGCATTTCTATGACAACGCACTTGAAAATACGTCTATCAGTGCCAAGATATGTTTCTGTTTGCCAACAGATAATTTATAATATTATCATTAGTACGATGAGGAACAAATCAATTAAATGCATGAGACCAACATACTTTACTAGCTTCATAAACTAAATGAGTTCTTTCACATCAATTGTACTTGTTAAGTCCGGATGCCAAGATTATTATGCCATTACATCCATATAAGATTTTGTGATGTTCGTGTCACGGTGATTAATGTGTCGAAATGAAAAACTGCCAACCCGATAACCATGCAGCATACCTTCGAGGAGCTGTCTTTGTATAACTTTGTTATACTGATAAATTATAAATGTCTATATCTTCCATTGAGTGTTCTTATAGGTTGCAAAGCTTTTCCAAAAGATTCAAGAAATGGTAGAGGAAGAAAACAATCTGGTATTTGTTTTGATTGGTGAGGCATTATATGACTTGGCTTAATGGTCATGTATCAATCGCCCTGATGCGTGCTTGATTATAAATGCTTTAATCCTGCAGATGAAGTTGAAAGCCTTGCTGCTGCCAGGAAAGCTGCTTTATCTGGTTCTGAACCTTCAGATTCTATTCGGGTAAAATCTCCCTCCCCTCCTCCGTAAGGGAGACGCAAGAAAAAACTATTCTTTTTCTCCTTTCGGAACAAGTAAAACACGTTATATAAATGCGTAGATATAAAATCCAGATGTATGACCTTTTTGTTCCCCTTTTTGGTTTGTAGATTAGTGCAAACTGAATCCGAATCTGAAATTTCAGGTCGTCAATGCATTGTTAACTCAGATGGACAAGTTAAAATCTTCTCCAAATGTGATAATTCTAACTACATCCAACATAACTGCTGCTATCGGTGAGCCTAAAATTTCTCTCGTTCATTCAGTTCATCTCCTCAGGCCTAATTCATGTACTCTCCCATGGGCAGATTTGTTTAACTCGTCATGTCTGACATCTAGTTTTCAAGTGAAAATTGAGCTTCCCTACAAGGGAAAAATTTCTCGAAAACCTGCTTGGGGCTTAGCATAGGTGCCTAAACAATGATTGCTAAGGTCTAAATTTAATTTTAGTGCTCGAGGATGTCTTTGATATGCGTAAAAACAAGCCTTCTTTATTTTTATTCCTTTCACCATTGAACTTGCCCAGCCAGCCTAAAATTTATTCTTTCCTTGTTTGGTAGACAAAAGGATAGAGACCCTTGTTCTTTCTTCAGTTTCCAGTTGCTCTATCTTCAATTTCGTTAGAACGGATGATTTACAAGCCGCAGATCATTCATATTTATCAGTTACGTTGCAGATATTGCTTTTGTTGATCGAGCTGATATCAAAGCATATGTTGGTCCTCCAACTCTCCAAGCTCGCTATGAAATACTAAGGTCGTGCTTGGAGGAATTGATGCGCACAGGGATCTTGACGGGTTTACAGGTGCATACTGTTATCATTAATCTGCTGAAGCATTTTCCCCCGGATAAGCGCATCAATAATTTTTAATCTATGTTCCGTTTTGGGGTTGATTAATTAATCTGGTGGCTAAATTATCCATAATTGGTCAGGGTTGTATGAACATCAAGCTTCCAAATTATGCTAATGCTAAGGAAAAGTTGAACACACCTGAAAATCATGAAGCCGCTCAACTGTGTAAACATTTACTTGAAACTGCAGAGGCATGTGAGGTAGGGACAAAAAATACTACGAATATTTGATATTCGCAATTTTTTTAATGGAACATGAATGTTGACTTTGATCTGTTTGTAGGGAATGAGCGGAAGGTCTTTGAGAAAGCTTCCGTTCTTGGCACATGCCGCCCTTGCCAATCATTCAGATTGCAACCCATTTAAGTTCTTATGTACAATGATGGAAACAGCGAAGAGGGAGCGCTCTGAGCTTCCCGACTGAACTGCTCGATTGAAATACAATACGATAAATGTCTTTACCGTGACAATATTTTATTTATATAACATGCAATGAATGACTTGTCCCGGATCCCACAGATAGTAAGCTTGCTCGTAAAAATGATTGGACCTCAGGAAAGCTGAATCCTTTTTCCCGACTAACGAGTAAAACCAATTAGATTGGGGACGCGAGACTTGCAAGTCAATTGACTAGTATGAACAGGACGTGTATATTCTAAGTCAGTCTTCGCATGCATTTGATTGCATGGCACTACATATATAATATGCTCGTCAACTTATGTTCCAACAAATCTCACCATTTTATTTGAGCAGTCAACATGATTCACAATACGTAAAAACAAGCTTCCATTTTATTTTTCAATAGTCGCCTAAGCCTGATTTTCCAGAAGTTGCTACGAGAGGACAAACAACGGAGTGCTTATCAATGGTGGTCCCCAGCTTCCAAAAGTGATGGTGACTCTGCAGCCACTTGTTTTGCTCCAAAGTGTACAAAGATGCGTAAAATGAAGTTGAAATTTAATAAACCAATAATAACCAGGTCTCAGATAACATCACAGAAACATTATCAACTTGAAGTAAACTTGAATTCTTTAGTGAAGTACATATATCCCCCTTGTAATTTGTTTTCTATGCACCATGTTTGTTTTAGCTTTCAAAAGTGTTCTTATACAAGTTAAGATATAACTCTTTACATACTTAGCTTGTACATCTACCCCCCTACGGTACAAGGTATGCTCAAGTCTGTTACTAGTGTGCAAGAGTTGTAATAGGAAGCCTTGGCAGAAGGAAAAAAAAATTGCCTTTTATAATAACAGTATTAGTGGATACCTCTCCCTCTCTTACAACTCACCAATGACGCCTAGCACAATTATGTTATGTCCTCTTGAATCTCCAACAGGAAATATATAACATCAAGATCCATCCAGCTTGATCAAATTTGATTACAATCATTATTTGAAGAGAGTTTGTTACTTGCTCGGGAAAAATCTTCTAGGGATTCAGAAGCAGCTGTGCCACTCTTTGCAGAACCAAAAAGTCCACAAATTTTATTGTGGGTGCGTATATGGGGAGGGCACCTGTAAAGCAGATCCTTTGCCTCATAATGTCTGCCTTCTTGGAAGAAGGATTCAAATACATGAAGGTAAGTTGAAAATGACGGGTAACTTTTCACACTCAATACCTTCAGAAATTCTTCAGCATCCTCTACAGTTCCTACCTCTGATATGTATTTCACAAAGGGTTCAGAAAATGGAGGGAAGTTATGTTGCTTCATCAAACGAAGAAGGTCTAGTGCCTCATCAAATTTCTTGACCTCTAATAGCTTGTCAATCAGCTTCTTGTATGTAGCTTGCCAGGGCGATACACGACACTTGCCAACCATCTCTAAAAGTAAATTATATGCACCATCCACTTTCTTTCTATTAAGAAAACCATCAACAAGAACATCCAATAGATCAGCATCTGCTTGGCCGCCCTTCTCAATCATCCTTGCAAAACAAAGTAATGCCTTATCAACTTCATTGGCAGCACAATGCCCTTGGATCAAAATAGTCCACGTCTTTATATCAGGAATGCATCCACAAGATTCCATCTCATCCAGCACTCTACACGCTTCTTCAAGTCTTCCCACTTTACAAAGTCCAAAAACCAATTGACTGTAGGTGATGTTATCAGGCTCATAGCCATCACTTCGCATAACCTCAACAATCTTTTCAGCTTCATCAAATTTCCCAGCACCTGTCAATGACCTGTGGACGCCATCATAAATTGCCTTAGAGAGTGTATGCCCAGTTGAAGCATATTTCTTCACTACTCGATCCACTAAATCTAAATTTGGGGGATCACCTCCAGAGATGCACTTTAAAAGGATACTGCAGTCTTGAGTAGATGGCTTGTATGGGCCATCCATCATAAGCTCATAAAGCTTGACAGCATCCTCAATCATCTTGTTCTTTAAGAAAATCCTAGATATTTTTACATAAGTATCAATATCCATTTCATGACCCACACTCCTCATCTCATCGATGATACTCCAAAACTCCTCAATTGAGTCATCTCTTGCAATAACCCTGGCAACTGCATTATAAGTCACTGTGTTGTGCTCATAATCAGAACGCTTCCCAACCCAATCAAAGAATTTGAAGGCTTTCAAGGGGCAACGTCGAAGTTCTTTCAAAACCCTTAAAACGAAATTATCAGACAGCAGAATTTTAAGTTTTCCAAGATCGTTCTCAACCTCAGAAGTCCATTGTGATCTTGAAATAACATCAACTACCTTGGTAACAACATTTCCCATTGCACTCTCCTGCATCATCCGATTATAGAAGTGTGTGAGAGCGACAGAATCACCCTCCATCTTTGCCATCTTAAGAGTCCTTAAAATTGTCATGTACGTCTCCTGATCAATGAAAAAGCCTTTTTCCTTCATCACCCTTAGAGTTATCCAGAATTGTTTCATTGTCTGCTTAGTCGCTAAAATCCTGAGCAGCAAGCTATACACTGATGAACTTGGTGTAAACATGCCCTTCTCATCAACCCAGTTGAAGAAGCTAAAAACTTTTTCTGGGTCTTTTTCAAGTTTCTTCAATATGTATACAACAGTTTCATGCGTCATGGAGGGACGTGATTTCCGTAACTCGCCTTCCAGCCCATCAGACCAATCACTGGCTAAAAGAAGCTCCACAATAGAGTTAGGTTTTGATGATAAGCAGAGCTTTTGATTAAATCTAGAAGGATGAAAAGCATGATACCGAGGCTCAAGGGGAGAACTATATGGAGAGAAAAGAGCCACCTGGTGACTGAATGATTGAGTAATGCGCACTTGGCCAGCGCATAACGAATCAACGGTTCTGAGGAAACCACAAATTGCCTTCACCAGCTTCATCACTGCATGGGGGGATAACACAACTGTTGCAGCATTACATGGATAACGCCACCAGAGCAGTAAGCACGAAAAAACTCAGTACAGATTCTTCAATTAAATTTTTTATTTTCAATTTGAACCCAAATTGTGTGGAATAAAGCGGTCAAACTAAATTAAGCAAGGTAAATTAAACTCAAAAGAAACGAAAATGCAAAACAGGGGTGTGTGTGTGTGTGTGTGTGTGTGTGTGTGTGTGAGAGAGAGAGAGAGAGAGAGAGAGAGAGAGAGAGAGAGAACCAGGACGGAGAAGGGGACGTGAGATGCAAAATTGAGAACGAGAAGACAGGCTTCACCGCGAGAGAGAGGGAGAGACAGAGAAGAAGGTACCGCGACGGAAGAGACTCGGTGAGCTTCAGCTGAAGGAGAAGACGGAAGATGAAGAGACAGCAACTACGACCACGACAGATACGAGAAACCACGAGTCCTAGACGGAGACGAGCAACGACGACGGAGAGGGAGATACCAGGGAAGCAAAGAAGAGAAAGTGAAGCGAACCGGCCGCTCCGGTGCGTTTCCCATTCCCCAGTAATTAGGGTTTAGGGTTTAACTCGTAAGGTGACCTTATCAACCGATAACGGGTCGGACAGCTCCACAAATTCATTTGGGGTTCGTCGGGTATGATGGAATCAAGCCCTTGGAAATGGAAATGAATTCCATACTTAAGGTTGTTTGATACACATATGAGGACATGGAATTGATTTCCGTGTGGAGTCTATTTTGGATCATTTCCATTAAAATGATTTCCATTGTAGGATCCGTGGAATTGTCAAAAATTCCATAGAATTCTACATTTGCCCCCCAATCCTTATTACCTTCAAATCAACTCTATTTGCCTTGTAACTGACCTCCAACCTTCCACAACGATGATGGTGACCTTTGGTGGCAACAATAATGATCTCCGACTACGATCTGCTACCACGACAGTGACGAGATCTCCATAATGTGATGATTTCCATCTTCGACTTTGTCTTTGACTTCGATCTGTGATAATGACAATGGGATCCTTTTGCGCAATTGTGAATTTTTCTCCTAGCAAGCTGATCCCCATTTATGCTTTCGGTTTTTTTTTTTTTTGGATTCACGCTTTAAACCAACACTCCATATGGTTTGGATTTTTTTGGATCTCTGCGACTGTGATTCTGCGATTTTTTGGTTTGAATTCATCTTCACTAATATATTCTTCCTATGTGCGACAAGATTGGATCATACGGTTGTGCGTTTTGGGTCTTCGATTGATTTGGAGTTTGATTTTTTCTTTCTAATCACAGCTGTGGGTCTTTAATAGATCATTTGCTTCTTAGGAGTGTGCCTTTATCCCTTTAAGATTCTGGTTTGTAAGTTCTTGTTGTTCCAATCAGACTTCGCTGCTTGGGTTGAATAAAATTGTAAGATTCGATAAGTGTGTCTCTTTGACTAAAAGTTGGAGTTTAAGATATGATTATTTGTTTTTAACTTCATTAGTCATGTGAGCTTGAAATTATTGAGGGTGATTGTTTCAGGATGGAGATAGAAAGGATTTAAGCTTTGTACCAGATCCAGACAGTGGTGGACAGTGATGATGACAAGGATGTTTAAGTCTTTTCCTATTATTAATTATAAATATTAAATAAAAATAATATTACATTTTCATACCCATATCAAACATGTTTTTATATTTCATCTCCATATCCATTTTTATATCCATTTCCATCAAAACCACTTCTAACTTACTAAACAGGCTTTGGACTTCCCATAACCTGATTTGACTTTGACGAAGGGAGGTAAATATGTCTTCATCCTTCATCCCATAACCTAAGTTCAGTTCAAAAGAATATTTACACCTTCTGAAAGTATTGGTAATGCATTGCAAATAATATTTTGAAAATTTACCAAGTTCATATAGGTATACATCATAATATTATATATATATATATTTCAAGTAATTTTGTTATGTATGCCATATATGTTTTTATCAAGCATTAAATTGCAAAATGATTAGCATCATGTGAGCTATGAAATACGTATCTAATGGGAATGCACGTAAAATTAGTGTATTGGCTTAGAAGTTTGCACAGGTATTAGATTCATGCCATGACCATATAAACGACGAAACAAAATCATTCTCCGAACTAGTAAGCATAAGCATGCATCATTAACTGAAGTTTAAGGCAATGTTTCAATTAATGTGCCTATGATTTGGGGTTCTAAAACGGCAAGATTCACATCATTTTGATGAGTGAAAGAAAATAAAGCATGTTGTGGGGCAAAATATGCTCATGGCATTGCAATGCAGGGAAAGCAATGAGGGGAGGATGAGAAATAAGCAATGTGAGATATGAATGGATTTAAACTTAGTACGTTGGAGACAAGAAGCAACTTGGAGGCAAAGTGGCTTCCGAAAATTGTACGAACTTTTTAGGGCCGAAGCCACCAAAAAGATAACACAATCACAAAAGCCAACAACTTGAAGCAGCACCTTCCACAAATTATACGACCTTTTTGGTGATGCTTAACAAACAAGTTGCTACTTTGCCAGCAAAATATACCCAATCCTTCCCCACCTTCCCTCTCTTTATCCCACTCAACAATATTTTTGGCTCTTGGGTTATCATCAAACTCTATCCATTTTGACACACTCTAGTCTCCTATTCTAATCACATGCCTCTATCAATCTCTTTTTTAATTTTAAAGCTTCCTTCTACTTATTTTATTCCGGGTCTCTCCTTTTTTTTAAAAAAAAAAGAAAAGAAGAACAGCGGGAACATGATGGGTCAGTACATGAAAGTGGGAAGGCGTGTGCATGAGAGAACATTGAGACTAGGCTGCACAGGGGGCACACCCACCTTTTTTTTCTGTCTGTATCCTCAAGATTAAAGAACACAGTGATCCTAGTTTGTGTCAACTCGAACATAACTCTGTTAATTGCCATTTAGCCTAGTGGTATGGAAATTTTGTTACAAGCGGGAGATTACAAGTTTAATTCTTTTGCTGCTGAATCTGCTGTAGTCAATTATGGCGAGGTTTGTTGTATTTCATTCTGTATAGACACACATCGCATTTTCTTCTTCTACCCCACAAAAGTTTCATGTTTTACGTTTGATACGGATAATCCATCCATAAATAGGCTCCAAAATCCAATACCATTCATCCTCGGTCACTTCAATTTCCATCTCTTTTATCAAGAAAAAGGCAAAAAATTTCATTTGAGGGTATATGGGGTTCAACTACGAGCTGCTTATCGCGCGCATGCCATAGATTTGGAACTGTAATATAACCGATGCTTTTGTAGAAATTATTTTAAGAGAAATGCGTATGATTAGACCACAGAAACTCCAGTTAGAAACAGTTTGATGAGGATCGTTCCAAAAAGTTGTCTTTCATGTTACAAGTCGGAAAGAGAAGAGGAAACAAAAAAGCTTCAAGGTCCTTTTCATTTGAACCGACCCTTCAGCCTAATGCCTCGCCTTTAGCTTGTCTCTATTTACCCTTTTTCTTCTCTATAAAGAAAAGGACAGTTTAATTCTATCTTTTTTACTTACATCTGTCCACGATTTTGATTTCCTTTACTTTCCTCATGTGTGCCAACTAAAACTATGGTTTATTTTCTTCCATTGCTGGAAAAACATTCTACTTAAGCTAATGAACAACTTTTTTCTGCTTTCCAGATTTCTCACTCCGGTTGAACTATCCTTCGAGTCTTTCAATTGTAAGAACTGAATACGACTGAGTTTTGAAACTTTGTCATATAAATGTTAACTTAAGTTCATGAACTTTCATTTAATACAGTCCAATCTGTGTAATTTACTAAATTAAGAAATTAAAAAAATAAGTTCTCTAATCTGCCCGAACGAAAAACAAATAGAGGTCAAGTGTTGCTAATATAATAAAAAGAAATAAGAGTTTTATATGTGAAAGACTATTAATTTGGTATAGAACTGTCAGCAAACGCTTTCGTATGATAGAAAATTTGAGGAAAGGGACGGTCATGTTATTTAATTAGTGACATTTTGTAGTTGAGAACAGGGAAATGAGCATAAAGGAAATTCCACGTGTCGGCTATCAATCACGAAGCTTTTGTGTGTTGGAAAAGCTTTCGGAGTGTCAGACACCAATGTATGAGTGAACAAAGCCATCGCCAGCCAATCATAAAGCTGATGACGAAGAAGCAAATCCTCTCTTTGAGCGTTTCCTTCTCTGGCCACTGCTGGTCTCTGACGAACAACGCCACCGCCGCCACCATAACTGAACTCTGCTTTATCGCCGGCACTAACAGTTGGTGCTATGGACTTTGACTTCAGGTCTTTCGGTCTTCATCCTGCCAAACATCTCTCTGCTGTTCAAGCTGCTCGCCTTCACTCTGGTACTTTCTTCTTTTCCCACACTGTTGTTATTTACTGTTAAGCATTTCTTGTTCTTATAGTTCTTTGGTTCGACCTTTTTCTTTTTTGCCCTTTCCTTCTCTGGATTGCCTAGTTTTGTAATCCTCTCTCCATTCTTGGGCGTATAAGTGAATTTGGGCTAGCTTAGCCGAGCACAGTCCAATGGATTCGAAGTAGAAGTCGTCCCATGATCTCCTTCTAGAAAAAGGGCCTTATTTTAGGAAAAGGTGCAGACTTTGCGGTGTTCCTTTTATCACTTTCCAGAAGTAACTGCAGGTGCTATTGATCATCCAAGATACAGATGACTTCCATTTCTCTTCGTTTCTGTACCTTTAATTAATTGAATCAATAGCCATTGCTTTGGATACGCGCATTTAAACTTCTGACAAGTTCCGGGTGTAAGAGTTACAATGATCCTAATTTGGATACCCATGGATATGATTGCTCTTCTGTATGAAAAAGCCCAGAAATCTGATGTCTTAAATAGATGCTTCTCGGGGGAATCAACTAAACTTCCATATCTGTATGTTTTACCAAGAGAGGTCTTCCACCGCCGTCATATCTATATAATCTGATTCCCATATGTTAAGCGCCACTGAATCTCTCAAGAGTTTGACAGAAGGGTTTGTTTATACTCTATTAATGACAGTCAAACCCTATTGGCTCTGAGACTGGGGTTGGTTTGAGAAAGCCGAGCGAGATGACAAACTACATTGAGAAAAAAGCCGACTCCATTGATGAAGAGCGTCAAGAGTTGCTAGCTCAAATCGAGCAGCTTCAGCGATCCATGTCAAGGATCAAGAAGCCGTCGGCCTCAATGGTTGAGATTGGAAAACCCATATTGTGTCCTCTGACAGGGTTGCCTCTTGAATTCCTGAGCGAGAATGAGGTGGAAAATGGGGGAGATGTTGAGGAGGATGACAGTGTGCTAACTGAAAATCCATTTGACTCAACTTCAGATGAAGGTGAAAACTTTTTAATTTCAATACTTGATTTTGTGATCCAGAGAGACTATGAAAGAAAGGGAGCTCACTTCCCAGCATCAATTGCGTTTTCCCCCTTTCACCCATTAGTGTAGGAAACTGGGTCAGGGTTCGAATCTATCCCATTTTCTGGTGTCTGCCCCTATATCTCTTTTTTCAGTCAAGTTTAAAATTTCTTGATATTCACATGTTGCTTGCAAGTTTCAATCATGTAAAATAGTTGCTTGCGTTTAAACTAAGGCTGTCCCTAGGTCCTAAAGAGATTAATTCAAACAAAGGAGCCCTACAATAACGCATAAGATGTTGGAGTTTTGCGGTGAGCTAGTTGGTTGGTGCGTGTTGAATATAAACTATTATCAAGTAAAATGGGTGCTTGTGTTGCGTTTATTTGCTGGAATGTTCTTTCCCACCTGGAATTGATACAATGGAGTTTCTGTGTTTCTGCTGGGGATAGCTTGCTGACAATAAGCCCTATTAACTCATGCAGATAATATTTCGGTGTTCTATGAGTCGGATGGAGATGATGATGCGCGATCTTATTTTCCATGCCCTTTCTGTTATGTGGAAATCGAAGTTCCAGTTCTCTGTAGCCATTTGCTGGAGGAGCATTGCTTTGACCTAGAAAATGCAGTATGGCTTTCTGCTCCTTACAATTTTGTTTAGCAGAAATTTGTGTTCACATGATTTCTTTTTGTATTGAAACTCTATTGTACCTTTCTTTTCCTTGATTGATTTGAGTAGACTGTCCTTACTTGGTCTTAGTCTTAGTTCCTTGTTTATGTACTTCTGTTTGCAAAATCTGAACAAGACATTTTTGTATCAAGTTGATATAATACCCTATTCTTGTTTCAGGTTTGCCCTGTCTGTGCTGCAAATTTAGGGAGGGATGCATCTGCACATTTCGTTGTACAACATTCTAGCTCGCTTAAGGTATGTCCTGAATATATCTAGTATGTTGTTACTTGTTGGCTCTTTAAGCATTTGTTTCTTGTATACTGATCTCATGTTTTCAGCGGAGGCGCAAGCCTGAGAAATCCAACAGCTTGTCTGGTAATTCAGCAATGTTTGGCAAGAAAGTGGTAGCAAATGCCAGGGGAAACCGACATGACCCAACAACTGATCCACTTCTTTTTCGATTTGTCTGCAATACCTCTATTCAAAACTCTGACAGTGTAAACCAAGATGAACTCTCCAACAACAATGTCTCAACCATTTCTGATGGAAGCAGGTATGATTCCTTTTCCTTGTGAGATTTGGCAGTAATGAGAAGTTAGTGTATCAACTTACCAAGAGAGGCTTCCCGTTAAGAATGTACTCATAAATCAACCGGTTTTCCTCTGCAATCTCTGCTGAACTCCTGTTCTGGGAAACAATGAACATATAGAAACCATATTACTAACTTGACTAATATTGACTAAACTAATAGTGAAGTGGACTATGGATTTATTACATTTCACTTTATATTTCCTTATTCTCTACAAATAAACGCTTCTTCTTTTGATATTCGGAAAATTCTATAGCTGTTGGCATTACATTCATTGCTGAATGATTTTATCATACCATCTTGTACATTTCTTAGTTAACCGGGAAACTTACTCATAGTTTGTTTATTGGTAGATGATTATTATATGTTTCATATCTGGGATATATGCATTGATGATCCTCTTCACTTAAGGAGCATTTTGAAATATCCGCAAAGGATAGCAAGAGTGTATTCTGATTGCAATTGGTGTGGGTAAACAATATAGACATGAACATTCTAGCCAGAAGCCAAGGATGAGGTTTTGAATATTCTAAGCTGAGCTGCTCTGTTATTTTCATCAGTCTCTGGTTTAGGAGGTCGAGTCTTGTGCTGATTATTTAATGTCACTTGATCACATGCATTTTACGTCAGTGAATCTGCATGCTTGCATCTATGAAGATTCATTCCAAACTTTGAAATATCAATGATGGTTTTTTCCGTGCAGGGCGGCTGGTGATGAGAAGGATCGGCAGGAGAGAAAGCAGAAAGCGGATTTTGTTCAGCAGTTGATAGCATCAACCATTTTCTAAGAGTTAAGGTGGTAGAGTTGTCCTCTGCGACATGAATCATATACATATATATATATTGGAAACTGAAGCTTCCATCTCGAGACATCCTTTGATGTTGGTTGGTTCAACAGGCTCTGTTAAATGGCAGTGCATGAATTTAGGATGTTACAGGTCACAGGTGTATTCATGAAGCTCCGAGAGATGGAGGATCTTTATCTCTCAGTAGACAGTTATATAGAACTCTTATCTATATATTACTAGTATATGGAAATATGAAATTGCATTCTATTTAGGTCTCTCTTTTGTTTTGCGTCTCTTTTTAAATCAGGACATTACTGTGGATCATTTGCATCCAATATGATGAGGACTATCGGAAGCACCCTTCATATGAAACCACAATGCTAAGGGGAAAATAAGATAAGTGAAATTCCATAGTTTCGGTTATCAAAAGACGAATTTGACTTCCATTCGCAGGCATGAACCTCAAGGATGAAATCAATCTGATCACATAAATTAAAGTTGAATATGCAAAGCTAGTGATACAAAAATTGTAGAAGCCTATACTTGTTGAATGAATAGAACATGATCACTGATAAGGAATCATTCTGTTGAATAGTGAAACCATTTTAAGGTCAATAGGGAGGTCCAAGGAGGCAAGGATATTCTCCATTACCTATTTACTTTCTTTAAAAAAAATAATGGTACGATTATTTCATTTCTTAATGTATTTGTTCATTTAATTCATTAATTTTAAGTTCGATTCATTTTCGTCCTCCTGGAACCTAAACAAGTGAAAAGATTAATTTAAAACTAAATATAATCAATGAATAAACGTAGCATGAACTGAAAAAAAAGAAGATATAAATGTAGCGAGAACTAAATTAGAACACAAATCAGAAGACCAAATCTATGTTAGGTAACAAAAAATTTGAGCTTCACGATAACAATAGATATATAAATCAGCAGTCTCAAAACTTTACAATATTTGCCTCCGATGACACTAATATCTACTTGCCATGAGTTTAATTTTTAGTGTGAGATTGTCACATGATTGCAGATCATAAGAAACACTGACTTAAGAGAAGAACTACTTTGCAGCCTTATTAGAGATAAACCAGATATTCCCATGCAAGCAGATGTCCAAGTAACCTCGAGAACTCACCAGAAGAAACAATTAAAGAAAAGAAAAGGCAGAAGAGAGCATGGGAAAAATATTATCCAACTTGACTAAAACATCTCAAAGCAAAAGGATAGACCTACAAATATAAGAAATTGGATATAGCATCAGTTGGTGTAAAATGGAAAATTAATCGCATAAACTGTAAACAGTGAGATCTCCACCACTTGAAAGAGTCAATGCCAAAGCAGAAACTTGCTCTTGCACTCACTCAATGATGGATTGGATGACACCAGCTCCAACAGTCTTCCCTCCTTCTCTAATAGCAAACCTCATTCCTTGTTCACAAGCCACTGGCACTATAAGTTCAACAACCATCTTAACACGATCTCCGGGCATGACCATCTTTGATTCTTCATCCTTGTCATTCATTATGGCAGTCACTTTGCCAGTCACATCAGTAGTCCTCATGTAGAACTGTGGCCTGTAACCGGCAAAGAATGGTGAGTGCCTCCCTCCTTCTTCCTTCTTCAGCACATACACAATTGCTTCGAACTTGGTGTGTGGAGTAATGGTGCCTGGCTTAGCCAAAACCATGCCTCTCTGAATGTCAATCTTCTGGATACCTCTCAACAACAACCCCACGTTATCCCCAGCCATGGCCTCATCAAGAATTTTCTGGAACATCTCCACTCCAGTCACTGTTGTGTTTCTAGTTTCCCTTACACCAACAATATCTACAGTATCTCCGACCTTAATTTTACCTCTCTCAACACGGCCTGTGGCCACAGTCCCACGACCTGTGATCGAGAACACGTCTTCGATGGCCAGCAAGAAAGGAAGATCAGTTTGGCGCTGTGGAATTGGGATGTAGCTATCCACAGAATCCATAAGTTCGTAAATTTTGTCGACCCATTGGTTTTCTCCTCGTTTAATGGCAGGATTCGCCATCAATGCCTCCAAAGCAAGCAGAGCAGAACCAGAAATAATGGGGACATCATCACCAGGGAATTCATAAGACGAAAGAAGCTCACGAACCTCCAATTCCACAAGCTGCAGAAGCTCCTCGTCGTCGACCTGGTCTTGCTTATTTAGAAACACGACCATATTTGGAACACCCACTTGCTTAGCCAAAAGTATATGCTCCTTAGTCTGCGGCATTGGACCGTCGGCGCCGGAAACAACAAGAATAGCGCCGTCCATCTGAGCAGCACCGGTAATCATGTTCTTGACATAATCGGCGTGGCCAGGACAGTCGACGTGGGCGTAATGGCGATTCTCGGTCTCATACTCGACAGTGGCAGTGTTAATGGTGATTCCACGAGCTCGCTCTTCAGGGGCAGCGTCAATTTCGTCGTACTTCTTTGGGGCACTGTTTCCCAAAGCCGCTAAGGCCATGGTGAGAGCAGCAGTGAGAGTGGTCTTGCCGTGGTCGACATGGCCAATGGTGCCGATATTGACATGGGGCTTCTTCCTCTCGAACTTGCCACGAGCAGCTCGGATGGTGAAGGAGCGGTGGCGAGTGGTAGTGGAGGAGGTGGAGGAGGGAGAAAGATGGAGGATTGTGGAGGGGTTAATGAAGGAGGAGGAGAGATGGGATGTGGGGGATGTGAGTTTGTGGGGGTTTAGAGAGAGAGAGGAGGGGGAGGAAGAGGAGGAAGGAGAGGGAGAGGGATGAAGGAATATGAGCTTGGAGGAAGCGGAAGCTGTTGCTGAAGAAATCGCCATTGGAGAACTCCTGAGAGAGAGAGAGAGGATAGAGTGGCGTGGAGGGGATAGAGGAGATGAAGCGAGGAAGATAGGGGAAGACTGAAGAAGAGGATGATGATTTTCAGGATTTTGTTATCTGTGGCAGAATAAAAGAGAACCTCTCATCGCCTCTATCCATTTCTGCCTCATTTTGGGAAGGAGTATGCAAATTTGGTGCAATTTTATTTACCTAATGACGTGTCGCACTCACAATTCACACAGTCTCTGAAACAAACAATAGACCCACACCCAACCATACCTGACGAGCAAATTTTCGTGTTTTGGGAAATTGGTTCTTCTTCTTCTTCGCTTAATTTTTTTATTACATTAGCTAGAAAATTAATTAATTAATTAATTAATTAATTTCTTAGAATATAACTATTATATTTAATAAGTTAAAACATTTATTGTAAAGTGAACCAGTTCAAGGTAGCTCTTTTTTAATTTTACATTTTCCATTCTTTTAATAATGTTTTTCATTCTTTTGAGGCTGAAATATTTCTCGTATTATAGATGTTCAGTGAGTGATATCAATTTCAATAAAGAACTTGTTGGAAGTGGAATTTACCATTCAAAACCCCACACAAAATCTTGAAGCGTAACATAAAATAATAATTGATAAAATGCCCAGACCATCGTCACAAGCATTCAGATTTTTCTTTTATTTGGACCAACACGCAAGCATTTAGTTGAAGATCAAACCAAAGGAAGGGTCCTCAAATTTCACCTGCAAATGTAACAAGAACTAAGGAAATCCACTAAATTTCCCAAAATTAAACAGTACATTGTGAGTGAGCATAGGGTGAGCAAAAAGACCGAAAACCGAACGAAATAATTCGGTTTTCTGTTTTTCAGTTCGGTTTTTTATTTTGTAACAATTCGGTGTTCGGTTCGGTTTCTATAAAAAAATTCGGTTTTAACCGAAAAACCGAATTATATATAATATATATTTTTTTAATAAATTATTATATATAATTATATTTATATATTTCGTAAATAATAAATTATTAAATATTATTATATATATTATTATTATATTTTTTACATATATTATTATTAAATATTATTATTATATATTTAAAAATTATTATATTATATTTAGATTAATAAATTATTAAATATTTTCGGTTAACCGAAAAACCGAACCGAAATAATTCGATTATTTCGGTTCGGTTAATTTTTAATTTCGGTTCGGTTTTTTCTGAAGGGTTATTTCGGTTTTTACTGAAAACCGAATGCTTTGGACTAAGTGAGCATATATGTACAAATATACACTCCCAAATAGAATGTGTACAGTCAGCGTCAAAGTATATACGTAGGGATGACATCTTTATTCAGCAGAGGAAGAGGCCTCAAGTCGGTCTCCATCTTCACTCTCAGGTAACCCAAGCCTATATACATTTAAAACCAGTTGCCTCACTTCACAAGGAAGCTTCTTTAGAAAATCTGACACAGGCAAGTCATGTTCCCTTCTTAGTTTCTTCTAGTCCTCTTGCCGTGTCACCAACAACCCTTTCAGTTTTGTGGCAATTAAGTTCACATTTTCTAACTCAGAATCTCCTAATATGCTGCTTCCGAAGGAGATTCTCCTTCGTTTACTTTTGAATAAATCCCTCTAGATTTCTTTCCTAAACTCCAATCACCATCATGAACACAGATCTTATCCTGCTTATGAACTGAGGCAGCATCATTTGCAGTCAAGTTACTTTCCTCAGTGGCCTCATCCACTTTACGGGACAAGCTAGAAGCCCCAGGCCTTAAAAAAGAGTTTCTGATTAATGCCTTGGGTGAGTCAGACCACAACTTACCACCTGAAGGTAACCTTTCCAATGCGAGACCACCAGTAAAAATAGTAGTAGATGTACATCTACTTGAAACTGAGCTATGGATGGGACTTTCACTGGTATTCCACACTAGGAAGTGGTTTTGAATTTCTGACTCAATCATCTCAGCAATAGTTGTGACATCTTGATCAGAGAGCTCAAACTCCTTAACCATTTCGCCAGCAACCCCAACCGCAGTGTCTGCCTCAACATTAAAAGGAAAGTGGACATTGCAAATATGACCTAATCCCACATGAACAGCAGTTATTTTAGATCCCCAGAGGGAAAAAATAATGGACAGTTAAATCAGACAATTTTGTGTGTATGTGTGGGAGAAAACCTGAGAAGTCTACTAGCCTCTGCTTCAGAAATATTATATTAACATCTCTCAGTTGACCTTCCACTCTAAATTCCTTACTTGTCTCTGCAGAAATGTCCTCAGTGAGTGCTTATGCCAAAGGCATGGGCCACAACTACAACTACGTCCTACATTTGATAAATCAAGTAGTAAAGAAAATTTAGATGCCAATAATGTTTACCTGCATGGCGAATTGTAGGCCTTAGAAAACGAGTTATACCCTCAGTATCTTCATCTAAATGAAGAAAGGAATCCAATAAGAGATCCTTAGCAGGTAATCGTTCAGATACATTGGCAACACACTTTCTTATAAATGCTTTCACCCCAGGATCTGTCACTTTTGCCAAAGATGCTGGCTTTACTCCCTACCATAAAAAGTCGCGGTAATTATTTTTATTTGTAGTATACCATATTAGCAAAACCAATTCAGGGATGAATGCTTCAACAAATCTGAATTGCTTATCCTAAACGAAAAGTTGTATGGCAACAAAAGGAACTATCCATAAAGCAAGTGGATTATACCTTGAATGATACAAAAAGATTCAAAACAGTTTCTGTTTCTTAAATGGATTAGTGTGATAATTGACGGTAAACGAAGTTGAGACAGAAATTGATTGCTTTGTGTTGAAAAGGAATTGGCAGATAACACATACTTCTCAAAATAGACTGGGACTAAAATGTTAGTGTCACATGACGTATAAAATATAGTCCAGAAATTGTGAAGCACTTACAGATGTCACTTTCTTGTATATTTGAGTAAGGGTACTCCAAAGTTACCAATTCTAGCAAGCACATGCCAAAAGCATAAATGTCAACAAGCTCATCGTATTCCTCTTCATAGAGCTCTGGGGCCATAAACTCTGGAGCACCTGAGTTCATAATATGAATTACAGATGCCTTGAGTTATAATGATCCCAAAATAGTCAACCATCCAAAACTCACACACACACATACACACACAAAACATCCGGCCAAAAATATGTTACCTATGACACTATGTGCTGAATTGGCTTGCTGAAGAATGGCTGCAAGTCCCAAGTCACCAATTTTGACCTCACCTTGATTTCCATTGACAAAGATGTTATCACACTTAAGATCTCGATGAATGATTGGTGGATCATGACTGTGAAGATAGGAAAGCCCCTCCAAAATCTGCCTAGACCATTTCTTTAAGGCCTTCAAGCCAACACGCTTGTGTTTCTTCCTGTATCTGCATCTAGAAAATTGAATTTCAACATACTCAAAAGCTCAGTAAGACATGCAAAAAGGAAGGGAATGGTTAGGAATGGCCATAATGAACCCAACTTACTGGCGTAATGTTCCTGAGGTAAATATTTCAGTGATGAAGTTGATGTTGCCATGCTCTGGATCAATCCACGAATTATAAAATGTGATGCTATTTTTATGCTTTAAAGTCTTCAGCAGATGAACTTCTGAATACAGGCGTTCCAAATCTTCAGAATTACGCATCCGCTCATCCACTTCAATCTGATTCCACGCAACTTCAATTCCTTCCAACTCATCGAAAGCTCGATATCTTCCATACGTCATTAAAAGAAATAAACCAAAATAAAAGAAACAACCCCTCCAGGAAGAATTTCCTCAAAATAACACACACACACACACACACAGTTGCTTTCATCCCGTACATATTCATATAAACCGTCAAAGAAAAACCACAGAGAAAGGATACACCTTCTTGAAAGCTCCCTTCCCTAAAACCTCCCTGTACTGCAAGAACCAGGCATGCAAACTGAGAAATGAGAAAAACAGGCTTGACCAGGGACAGTATTGATCAAAGCAAGCCGCATATTTAAAGGAGCACTACACAACAGATTATAAAACTATGCAATAACAAACAAGATAATAAGCTAAGTGAGATTGAACCAGGCTGAAAAATTATCACATTTCATACGTCGTTGAAAGTAAAAAAGAAAAATAGAATTAGATTAACGAGGAGATAACGGGACAGCTTTCAATAATACTGAACCAAATAGAAAAACAGAGTTCAAGTCCATAAAACAGAAGAAACAAAACGGAGGAAACTGACCCGAACATATCGACTAGTGGGATCAATCTCTACAGATTCAGAGTCAGAGTTATCAAAGTCTTGTTGGGACGAATCCTGCAGCATTGCCGGAACGAAATCCTGAAAGGCGCTGGAATTGAGAATGAGTACCGAATTAAAAAAAATGTTGAAATCGAAAAAGATGAGAAAATGGAAGAAGCAAGTAGATACACGCATAGTGAAGGGATGTACCAAAAGCGATTGAGAGAGCAGGAACGTGTGAACCATGAAGAAGGAAGAAGAGTGAACGTGATTGTGATCATGAATGAATAGATAATAATAATGGGGAAGAAGGAAAGAAAAGTTGTGGTGAGATACAAGTGGAAGCCGCCTGGGTCATGTGGGTTTCCTTTTTTGAGTTGAATTCATCAGTCAAAACGTACGAAGAGTTTGGAATTTGGAAGGATCTCCAGGTCGGTAAAAGTGACTGTGTCTGTGAATTTCCTTCCTTTTATACCTCCACGAAACGGTCTTCTTTATATTCATTTCCTGGTTCATTCTTTGGCTGTTGTAAGAAGAAGAGCCAAAAGAAGAATCAAGGTGGTGATGTAGACGGAGGGAAAATGGGGAGGAAAGAAAGCTAAGTAGAGAAATGGATTTTGATGAGGAGAGAAAAGTGAGAGGAAATAAAAGAAGGGGAGAAAATGGAGGAGAAAACTTATCTTTCGTCTCTTCCGCACGTCCCATGCAGAAACTTCACCGCGTTGTGGATGTCTGTCCTGGTCTGCAATCCTTGCAGTGAGGTTGGTGACGATTTCTGAATATTTGTGGAGGTTGAGGGATTAGCAGGCATGGTCGGAATCTATGGAGCCAAGGGAACCATTCGAAGGGGGAAAGAAATATTTTCCGATTCCTAATCGCTGTCACCAGTTCTCTCGTCTCCACATTTTTTTTTCTGCTCGTGTGAACATACACTACGACACCTCGTGAAGCAACGGTTACGTCCCGGCAAAAATCAGTAACAATTGCGAATGGATCCAATAATTTAATGCAAAGGTAAGCTCGCATTCCTTTTTTTTTTTTTGGGTCAAAGTCGAAGGGGTAAGTACGTAAGGTCATATTTTATTATTACGTATTTAAGTATTAATTAACTAATAGGAACAAGATATATTTTTCCCATTAAAAAATAGAGAAAGAAAGCAAATGGAGAAGAAATAACACATAGAAGCGTGTTATGTATGAACAACTCCATTCCCTGAGCTTAGCAACGTTTTGTCAATGTAATCCACTTTTTAACATGTTAACATGCTTAACTATCATTGATCTGATATATATATATTGATGTCAAATATCAAAATCAAATATTTTATAGGTGAGTGATAGAATTAATTATTTAAATTCCCTTCTCACATCATAAGGCTTGTCACCTATCATAAAGATAACCTGCTTTGTTTAAAATCAGATTCAGTAATTCGGTAGCTTAAAAGGAGAAATTGTAGGCGGAGGAAAAAATGTCTGTTGCACTTGTCCAAGTAGACCCGCGTCCATGTGTCGCCGTAGAGCCTGTCAATTCCATATTCAATTTTAAGACTTTGGTAAGGCCACTGGGCCAGCCATTAGTGACCCCATTACAGATGGGCCGTTTTTGGGTCAAACAGTTGGTCTCACTCCGGCCCACTTTAACCCAACACGGTCTTCTGCTGTTTTTTGCCAGTCCAGTCTATCGTCGTTTTATAAGAACGCGTTCACGCAAGTTGAAATAAATTTTTTTCTTATATATTTACCTCGTAAATTGTAAATTATTTTAGAAAAGTAGCTTATACCACTAATCTAAATAGGCCTAATAGGTAAAGCACCTAATTTTCACTAGATGGGTAAGGTATAGTGCCTCGAACATGATTGCTTCCAATAAGAGCGCATTTGTGCATATTTCATGGAAAAAAAAAACTGAAGAGTGGATTGGATTTTTGTTAACTTAACTCTCTTACATCTAAAACTATATGTTTTGAACTTGTTTGTCATAACATTACAAAATCATATCCACGTAAGTTGAGATAAGACTTCTTTTATATACTTATCCCATAAACCCTAAATTACATTGAAAAAGTAGGTTCCGTAGCTAATCTAAACATGTGAGTTATATATTTACTTCCCATCGTTCAATTGGTTTAGGATTTGTATGCGGGGAATGCAAAACAGGTAAAGGAAAAAACTCAATGAAGACTCATATTTAGGAGCATAATTATGCAAATATGCTTTTTAAGAGCCTTTTAAAAGGGCTAGTGCATGAAAGGGGACCCTTGCGTTGAAAATTAAAGGGGTGGTGGCGATTACAGGGACCACTCTCATTGCTAACTTTCTCATATGGATAAACAGATTAGACCTAATTATCTGAATTATGAAGCTCTGTATACTAAAATGAAGAAAAAGCGCGCGAAAAGCAAATGTAAATAAAATCAAAATGCTACAAAATAAGAGGTGGCTTTGGCTTTTCTTCCCCTGCATTGCTCTACGTGTGCTCTCCTTCACAGACACACTGGTTAGGTTTGAAGCGGTTAAAACGTCAGTGATCTGCACTGACATACTTGTTTCCATTTCCCCATACTTATATATCTGTTTTCTATCCTAATCTCAATGTTCATTTTTGTCCCTGAGTACATGTCATTCTCTAAACTTTCAAATATAAGTAATATCTCTTATATTTAATATAAAATTCAGTTATTTTTTTTTAAAAAAAACTAAGGAATCTAATTAATTGATATATTTATCATTTTTTAAACTAATTTTTTTAATTTATAAACTAATTTATAATTTAATGATACACATAAATATTTTAGAATATATGTTATAATCAAATAATTTATTTAAATCTGTTAAGGTCATAAAAAGGATCAGTTGACTCTTCTATGAATCATTAGAGTAGTACCTTTTTTTCAATAATATCTAATAGGGAATTAGACAAAGATATTTAAGAGTTAAAGCAGCGTGACATTGAATGAAAGACTACTGGGAAAAAAATTACAATTCTTACATAATAGTCTGCTTTCTTCTTAATTTATGTGTTTTCTTGATGAGGATAAGTAAATAAAAATGGAAAGGGTTTACAGATCGTCACGTTTCTTTTTGTTTACGGGCTTCTTTGAAAATCAATTCCCAAAATCACTTTCACACAAACCGAGATAAAACTCTCTCACATACTTACCTTGGATTCTGTGAAACCGGGATTTGAAACCTAGGTTTTGTTACTTCCCAAACAAGCCCGTACATGTAATTAAACAGCTAGTTATCTGCATTATATACTATGTCTATTTGAATTAACGATGAAAACTACATTTATAATGTTATTTACAAGATAAGCATGTAAAAAAGTTTTCATCCACGATTTATATGTACATACTTTTTTAATGTGATGGCAAACAGATCTATATTTCTAAGGTGATTTATAACTTTTGAACTGCTCTATGTATCAATTTTTAGGCGCTAGGACTATCTTTACTAGCAATAACAACTAATTCCTCGCAAGGGACTAAAAGTCAAAAGATGCAATCTCTTAGTTAGGTTTTCTCGATACAAAAAATATTTAGAATTGAACATCCCACCCACTCTACAATTTGCAGAATTTTTTTCTTTGTTCAATTGTATATGGAAGCGCAATAAGTCAATAAATGTAAAATGTCAACTTCCATTAATATATTATATGTAAATAACTAAATACCTTATTGTACTCTATTATAACTAGACTTCTCATTTAGTAAAATTGAAAAAGGAAGCTGAGGGCTATGTTGAGAGGAGACTGAAGAGAGTGAGCTGTAACTGTGAGATGAAGCAGAGAGAGCGGTGAAAGGGGTAGGGCCAGATCTCCAACTCCAACCACACATTACTCTGACTTCACTCTGCATCTGCCACTCCTTAGAGTAGATTACATGCAGTAACCTTACTCTGCTCTCTTTCACGTGCAGCAACAGCAAGCTCACGAGCCTATATATGACTTTGATTCCTTTGTTAAACCTAGTGCTATATACCATGTCTCTCTTAATTGAAAAGAATCCTCTTTCTCAACTAAATTTATTGACGACAAATAAAATATTAATCCTTGATATACAATAATTGTAACATAGGACAAATCCCTATTTTTTTTTAGTTTTGACGGGTGATTTCTGGGCTTATTTATTATCTTATATCTCTCTGTGATGCGTTGTCACGGAGGGAGAGATATATGATGGCTTCGTTTGTAAAAACCCATACACCAAATCTGGTGAAAGCGGCCTTCTATGCTTCTAACTATATATGCATGGAACTATGTAAATCTTGATTATCCCATCCTAATCAAAACCACTTTGGATTCCCCAAAAACAACTCTAAAGCTGATTTCTACCCTTCAGGAAAACGAAATAAAAATAAAAACAAGATTGAGGTGACAGTTAAGAGAAATTAGACAGAGGCGCAGCGGAATATAAAAAAAGGTTTCTTCTTCACTCACTCTCACTCGGTGCCAGTCCATTTGCCAGTTCGGACTCCCTTTTCTTTAATCCCTTGAATGCTGCCAATCACGCCTCACCCAGCATCTAAGCTTTCATCCTCCTCCTCACTTGTGACCCTGTGCTGTGACTCATCTCTCACTCTCTCTCTCTCGCCCTCCCTCCCTCATGTTACAATCTGCCCCAGATCCTCTGCTCCTGCTTCATCTTCCTGCTCTAACCAAGATCTGAGCTTGACCAACCAGAAAGGGCGGGTATCATCAAGAGCTATGCAAGACTCAATCGGTATTCCTGCTTGCTTTTCTTCTGCAGAGAGTGATCATGTTGCTGTGACCCGCTCGGGCCAGAGCGTTTTCGTGTCTATGTACAGAACAAAGATTGCTGATCAATGCCGCTTGATCACCATCACTTGGTGCAAAAACTTGCTGCTTCATGGCCTATCAGTATCGGTGGAGGGTCCAGAAGGAGAAGCTCAGTGCGCCTGCAAGGTCGAGCTTAAGCCATGGTACTTCTGGAGGAAACATGGTTCCAAGCGATTCGTGGTAGATGGGAAAGCTGTCGATGTCTTCTGGGACCTTAAAGCTGCCAAATTCAACGGGGAGACAGAACCAACCTCGGAGTACTATGTTGCAGTGGTCTGCGATGAAGAGGTTGTCCTGCTTCTCGGTGATCTGAAGAATGATGCCTACAAAAGGACGGGATGTAGGCCATCTCTTATTGATCCCATCCTGGTTTCAAAGAAAGAGCATATTTTCGGGAAGAAGAAGTTCTCAACCAGAGCTAAGTTCCACGAGAAAGGTAGGTGCCATGAGATCTCTATTGAGTGCAAGAACAGGGGAAGTGGATCAGGGAGCATGAGAAATGGCAACATAGCAAATGGGGTTGAGCCGGAGATGGAGATAAGGATCGATGGGCATTTGGCGATTCACGTGAAGCATTTACAGTGGAAATTCAGAGGGAACGAGTCAATTCATCTCAACAAGATGAGAGTGGAGGTATATTGGGATGTGCATGATTGGCTGTTTAGTCCAGGTTTAAAGCATGCTTTGTTCATTTTTAAGCCAGTTTTCTCATCTACATCTCAATCGTCCCTATCATCTTCATCGCCTCCAGTTTCATCTTCTTCATCATCGACTCCAGCATCAAGTCACACAGGAGGTTCAGGATCAGTGGAGGGACTAACAACTCTGGGTAGGTCATCAGAGTTTTGTTTGTTTCTCTATGCTTGGAAGGTTGAGTGAAAGAAAATACCCAGATTAGCCTAATGCTACATCACCATCAATGACAGCAACGTAAGGTTGGAAAAAGACTTGGGTCTCCAAGATGTGGTACAGCATGGACGCAGATTGGGTCGAGAGGGTATTTAGAATGGAAAAGTGAGTGGGGGCCAAGAACAGAGGGTATGAGAGTTAGTAACACAGCTGGGGTCAAACAATAGTGCACAAATCGACAAGACAGATAATATGCACACATGCCCAATAATTCTCCATCTAGAGGCATCTACGTGACTACCATCTGGAAATCATGTTCCCTCTTTCTTGATCTGATCTTGAAAACCGAGCTGTGTTTCTTTCAAAATCTATCCACCAAAGGTGGGGTGTTTGGTGATGATAGAAATTAGATGCAGAGTGCAAGAATAAGAATCCATTTTTGTGCACATCATGGATGGTTCTCTCTCAATTAGGTAGATCATCATGCTCATTGCTTAGCTGCCTGATTACATCTATTTTATGTAACACTATTCCTTACAGGCATTACAATATACAGTTAGGTGTGAAGTTTTTTTTTTTTTTTTTTAATTTTAACTTAAAAAAAAAATTCATGGGCAAAAGTATTTTTTTTTTTCTTTAATTCTTGGAAGTCGCTCACACCATGTCAAAAGAGGTGGTTCCCTTGTTTTTCCCGTCGAGGGGGGTGGGGGGTCATAAACGATTAAGAAATTATTACCAAAAATAAAAGATACATGAGCCAGAAGCTTTATATTAAACGACAAGAACGTATGTTACAATATTAACAAGTGTTTTTCTGCTTGGGTCAAAAAGATATGAGCAAGTGAGAAACAAAGTTCGTTTTTTAAGGAGCAGTTACGGGGATATGGACCAAAGCAGGTTACTCATTCACGTCAACATCAACACCAATAACTACTAACTAGGTTGTGGTGAAATATTGAGAGGAACAACCGAACAAGGTCGATTTACCCAAGGAAAAATCTTTGGTAGGATCATTACTTCACTTTTCTGCACAAAAAAAGCATCCCAAGCAGTCACATTAACGAGGGAGTTTCACTTTTTTGTGTGCACTCACACTCATGAGCTATACTTTTCTCCATCCGTTTTGCTCATTTTGAACCAAAACCAAACCACCTAA
Source organism: Vachellia collinsii (assembly GCA_006871305.1). Lineage (NCBI taxonomy): Eukaryota > Viridiplantae > Streptophyta > Magnoliopsida > Fabales > Fabaceae > Vachellia > Vachellia collinsii. The sequence goes on from QFDD01013106.1 coordinate 248,174, forward strand.
ATAAGAAAAAATTGATCTTTTCACCGGAGGGATCCTTTTCTGGTTCACCGGGTGCTGGAGCAGGAGCTTGCGAAGGTGGTGGTGTGTCCTTTGCTGCAAGGAATGTTAGACAGATTAACACAGAGAGAGAAAAGCAGACCAACAGAGTAGTAGTAACAAGGGGCACTGAGTTGATCAACTATGAGTAATAATAAAACGAAATAGAAACCTGAATTTAGAGAATCCTTGTTAATTTTATCACTCCCAGTATGAGTAGAATTCTTATTTGGACTTGATATGACGACTTCATGGTCTGATGTAGAGGTTGACTTCCTCTCCCGTCTCACATGTTCCATGTTTCCTTCACTGCTCTGGTCCCCTACAGTTTCCAAGCTTAAGGTAAAAAACTGAAACGGCCAAGAAAAGACTGATCGATATCCTTACAAATTAAAGCTTCAAATCGGCACTTAAGAATTTTTCTTCTCACTTAATTGTTAAGATCACTGAAATTTTCAGGTTAGTGGCAGAAGGACATGCACAGTCAAAGATATATAGTGACCGAATAGTTTCAGACTGCCAATGTGGTTTCATTCCCCTATTCGGATAATAATGAACCAATGGAATTTATGCAAAGGTCTGTACAGATATTAGATATATACTTACTTTCATCGGGATGCTTGCCGTAGTTGAGCTGCAAAGCTTGGACAAATGAAGTGGCATTTCGTTCTTGCATTACTGTAAGGGAACCAAAGCAAATTGACATATCAAGCTATTTATAATCAAACGAAACGAAAGCATCTCAATTTTTATCGTGGGGAAGATGAACCTCGCATCTAGAGTCAGGAAAACGGACTGAACTTAATTAGCTATTCTGTTTAAGTCAAGGGTTGAATTCACGATTTAGAATCTAAAAAAGAACTCGGGCTTAAACCGGCTCATGTAGGCTTGTCTGGCTATTTTTTTAAAATTTATTTCCATATTTCCTTATAGGTTTAAAAAAATCATTATATCTTCTACATCAAATATTAATTCATTTTTTAAAACCTTACCCCTCTCATTACATTTATTCACTTTTTATTTTCAAATTTTATTTCCTATTTTTAGTTTGATCAAACAATGTTCCCATTTTTTAAGTCAAACTTGTTTTGTTTTTTCATACATACAAACTACTTTTTAAAGATCAAATTAAAAATTTTATTATCTTAATTTAGTTTATTTAAAAAAGTATAAAAAATAATAAAAATATGTTAAACGGGCATAAGGGCTTTGGGTCAACCCACGACCAACAGACTCATGGGTCGGATTGTCAAATTGAAAAAGGTATGTGAAGCTTTATTTTATCATTTTATTTCTTGCATTCATAACATTTAAACATCATCTTACAATTCATTGTAAACATATGATTATTACTGAAAACTGTTTTTATTTTCAAGGGTTGAAATTTTCATTCATAGCATATAATTAATTTAACTATTTCTTTTTAATTTATTTTTATAATATTTATGTCTAAAATTAAAAATTTTATTACATTTATTTTAAAAGAAAAAATAACAATTTTAATTAAAAGGGCCTAAAAACCGGCAGGCCGGGCTGAGTCAATCAGTTCAAGGGATGGATTTCAAAATAGAGCCTTTTACCCCTGCCCCCTTTTCAAGTACTACTCACATTGATCAAAGAGAGTATATCTGTAGTCCAAAGCTGAGCCAGCCAAGAGCAGCTGTACTGCTTCTGAGTCTCTTGTCATAGAAAATAAAGCACATTCTTTCAGATTCTGAGTGTCCAGCAAAATACCAGCAAGCTGTATAATACAAAAGCATACACAAATTCGAGTCACATGGAGCCAGTCCATCTTTCCCCCCCTAAGTAATCCTTGAAATGGAAAAAGATATCATATTATCATTGCAACTTACCAAAAGCTTCTTCAGCATTGGGTTTTGAAGTAGATCATAGGCATCTTCACAGTAATTATCAGTTAGAATGGTGCACTGGGATCCAGCCTATCAAAACAGAGGAAGGCAGAAAGTCAATCTTAAACTTCATTTGTAACTACATCAACAATCAATAATCGGTAGGAACCAACCTCGCCACTAGTGCTTAGTATATCTTGCCCAACCGCGAGGATGCTATGTTGTCCATTCATCCTAAGGCTTTCAATGTCCACCTGCGAACAAGCTTGAGACCAAATCAACAAACTCCACAAAACTCATCCAGAACACTTCTTGATCAGTGATCAAGAGAGAAATGAAATATAATTCACATGTAAGGAGTCTGGTACGGTAATGAGGAACTGTGGATAAATCAAATAGTGATTTTTGAACATGTAATGGTGGCCAGGACACTGATTATCAGACATGGTCAGCAAGGTTTGAAGAATCACCTCGTCGGCAAAAAGCAATGAGGCAGGATCGAGACCAGCGTGGTCAAAGAGCCAAGAAGCTTGCTTCAGATTCCACATGGCGCGTCGCTCAACATTCATCACAGGCACCACCACGTCCTCGTCCAGTCCATCACCACTCTTCCTCTGCCTATAACACAAGAGCCATGCATAACAAATAGCGGCTACCATTGACGTTGTATCTGCAGTAAACAAATGGGATCCCTCATCATCATTCTAGCATTGAGCTAAACACAAAATGTGCTATAGGAAAAGAAAAGAATAGGGGGGCGGGGAGGTATCTCTATTGGAGTGAAAAGGAGTCTTAACTGTTGGAAGGCCCAGGGAGTACAATTTTGGCCCTTTTATGTTGGTCTCCGTTCAAGATTTCCTGAATCAAAACCCTCTGTTCCTGGAGAAACCGATTAAGATCGTGAATCTCGGTTGCCTCTCCATGTTTGGACCACGCATAGGCCACAGGCCTGGAAGCAATTTTCTCGAGCGAACATGTGGAAGGCGATATCGATCTCCGTTGAGCGGACTCGGCACGATTCCTGGGCGGCGACAGGGGCAGAGAGTTGAAATGGGATAAGGATCGGCGGCGGGTAGGCTCGGCAACATCGTGGGAGGAAGAGAGCGGTTGGGCGTCGGGAGACGGAGCAGTAGTTGTGAAGGTACGGCGGAAATGGGAAGGCAGAGAAGAATGGGATTGGAATCGGGATTTTTGGGGAAGTGATGAGGGGCGAGGGGGGAGAGTAGAGAGAGAAGGATCGGGAAGGGGATGATCGGAAACGGAGAACAAATAGTGGAGAGGAGTTGAAGAGTAAGAAGGAGAGCATGGAGGCGAAGGAGGAAGGAAGGCGTTGGATTTGTTGCGGCTGTGTGTCGATGATTTTGAGAGTATCTCCCTCGTGAAGCTTTCTCCGAATCTCCTGTTTCTGTTTCACACAACCAATCCTTTCATTGTTACACCATCAGCCAATCCTGAGCTACATTACCATCAACCTTTGTTTCCTTCTTGCATTGTGTTATTTTTTTGGGGCCAACTTCAACCATTACCTCCTAATTACCAGATTTACAAATATTATTATATAAGGTTTACATCACAATACCAACTATGTGTGTCTATATATACATGTCACGGTCATTTGTAGATCAAGTTTACAAAATCATGTATGCATCTACTTGATCATTATGTTATTAACCCAATGCGATTTGACTCTAATAAAGCATTAAGTTATGTTTCCCACATGAATTTTTGGTGTTATAAATATGATGTGTGTGAAAGTCATGGTACGTGCACGACAGCACGGGCAAGTTCACGTCATCTTCCAGTAAAGAATTAAGTTTGACTTTTGAGTGATAGGGACAAGAATATACGGAACTGGTTCTGAGGGACGACGGAGGGATGAAGGATAGACTATACCTTCGGGCGGACCTTGAAAGAGGATCTCTTTCCAGAGAGGGAAGCGGTGAGGGTGCTTGGTGTGTGGTGGCGAATCTGGGACTTCCAATATGGCGTGCGGGTGAGTCGCAGCGTGATGGAGACGCCACCATAACCTGACGAGCCTCCTCCAACCATTCTTGTGTCAACCTGCCACTGTTACTTCTAGTGCTGTCGTCGAAACCGCTGTTCACATCCCCCGAACCCCTTGGTCGTCTGCCTGTGAGATCGTAGGTTTTGTTTTGTTTGTTAGATGTCCCGAAAAACATGTCGTTCATGAAATCGGTGAGATCGTTTCCACCATATCTTTCTAGTGCCACAGACCCTTTTGCTCTCTCTGTCTCTCTCTCGAGATTTAGCTCGCTCGTGTGTTTGAACTGTGAAGCCAGAAAGTTGGTGGAATATACTATGCACATGGAAAGCATCGCTTTTGGATTAAGCTTCTTGTGCTGATAAGGAGCTGCCGCCGGCTTTATGTTCGTGATTCATTTCTTGTTCTTGGGCTGCTTTATTTAATGCCTTTCTTGATTCCTATTTATCATCGACGAGATCTATTGAAGAACAAAAAGTCCCGATTAGCTATTAATATTATTGCGTCATGTGACAGTTGCAATATATTATGTTAATAAGAGTTTCCAATCCCCATCGAAGTAGAGTGGCATCGTACAGACGTAATCGCCTAAGACATTAAGTTCATTTCCATCCGGTTCTAGATTTCTTAAAAGTTAGAATTGTTGATGCAAAGTTTATTAATATAAAACCTCAACCACAGAAGAGGCGGAGGGGATTTATAAAGCTTCAACAGTTATGCATCGTAAGGTTTTAAATTGTTTGGTGAAAAATATGAGCTGATCAGTTGCGCGACACCACATTAATTTACGTTGAAAACTTGAATCAAGAGGCTAATCCAGTTGAACACTAATGTAATGTTGTTCCCTGAATCAAGCGATAAGGACCAACCACTTTCACAACTGTCTCCGAGCTTGCGCCGTCAAATGAAAAACTCAACGAACTGCCAAGCCGTTATAAAGAAAGAACATTGGGTCCTAACTAATTAAGGTGAAAGATGGATGTCGCAAGCTCAATAGTCAATCAAACAGCTTGGACACTCTCATTCTCGTATCAATAAACTAGGGGCTAAGAAAGTCAAAGCCTGACTGTGCTTTATACAAATGGGGACATACATAGCAAAGATGGGAAGATGAGTGTACGGCACATAGAGAGAGAGAGAGAGAGAGTATAGATGATCACGTAATGGTGCTATTTTATGGTAATATAATAATGTTGGTTCACTTTTATGATGAATCCTGAACAACTTGGAACACAAATTGGGCGGTGAGTGTTGAGCGAGGAGACCAGTTAACCAAGTTGTGATCGATTTGCCAGCGTGAACGGCTAGATTGATTTAAAATTGGTTCAGCAACTGCGATACTTGGCAATATTGCTGTGTTTGGCTTTTCCAGAACTGGAAAGCTATGTGCTTTGTTCCTTTGCCCTTTCTAAGACATGTGGGGACAAAAGAATTACTTTAAACGCTTTATTGTGTGAGAAGATACGACTTGTACGGAATCATCATTCTTTCTTTTTATTTTTCTTCTCTACTAAAGTATACATTTAATTCTTTAAATTTACTTTAAATTTCAGTTTAGTCTATTAAGTTTAAAAAGTACACTTTTAGTCTTTTAATATTAACACCGTTAGTTTTACTTAACGGAAAATATTGACTTAACAAATTTAGATGGTGATTTTGCAATTAAATACTGATAAAATATGGTCAAATTTTCAAATATAAAAATAAGTCTATTAAATAATCAACATTTAAATACATTTTAACATCATTTAGTTGCAAAATGGTGATTGAATCAATATTTTCCGTTAAATAAAATTAATGTTGTTAATGATAAAGGATTAAAAGTGTATTTTTTAAACTTAACGGACTAAATTAAAATTTGATGTAAATTTAAAGGATTAAATGTATACTTTAGCCCATAATAATTAAGCAGACTTTTGAGGGCTCCGTTTAATTTGGATCTTCGTTCGCATACAACATAACCAATCCAATTCGTTCAGCGAAGTTATGGACCTATTTGGTTGGATTGTACTTGATCTCTTCAAATATTATAGTTGTTCATAAATTAAATTTTAATCCTTATTTTTTTAAAAAATACAAATTAATATTCATAAACTTATATACATAGTTTTTTGTTGAAAAAAGGTGTTTAGCTGGAACTTCATCAAAATTAGGAAATAACTCTTTTTTTTTTTTTTGAATCAACTACTTCTCAATTATAATCAAGTTCTGTAATTATGTGTAAGTCGTTATAAAAGAATTGTACTACCCAAAAAATTGATGATGTTATGGTCAATATTCTGAAAACATGAGCCCTTTTGTTTTAGGTGATTTGATTTGGTTTAAACAAAATGAAATTGAAGAAAGCCACAAATAAAATGAACTTTTTTTTAGGATATAAAAAATCAAACGTAACCTTATTAACAGAAGAGTCGTTGACTTCATTCTGTTGGATTCAATCTATTTATTTGATTTTGGACAAACTTAATTGGAACCAAATGGAGGAAGAGGAAGAGAAGAAACAATTGGGGGAGAAAGAGCAATAAATAAAACTCAACAAAGCTCCAATTTCATATTCACCCGTCCGCGTTCAACTCAGTAGCGACCCTAGCACATGCTCAAAGGTCACTTTTACTTGCTTCCCGGCATCCCTTTTGTGTAAAAAAGATTCAACAAAGTTGGGGCCTTTGACTTTCACGCTTGCTGTTATCTCAAGTTGCAACTTCGATTGACTATCGAACAATAATATAAAAGGAGCCTAACCCTCTATTCCCCACCATTCCAATCCGATCGCTTGCCTTTGCCTCTATCACTCGGATTCCTCCTCCTAATCTAAACTTTTGGAAGCAGAGATGGCGGCGCCGGCGCGTGGACTTGTGGTGGTATCACTTCTTCTTTGCTTTTTGGCAGGTTGTTGTTATGCCAACCGCGTTTTCTCTTCCCTGAAACAAACCCTTGACGTCACTGCCTCTCCCACACAGGGCCAAGGTACGTAATCACAATTCACAACCCTTCTGTATATTTCTCAAATCCACTGGCTCAATCCATTTCGGATTGAGCATGATTAAGTGAATTGATCGTGATCATGATCATCTAATTGACTTGGCAGTTCTGGAAGCTGGAGAGGGTAAAATCAAAGTGACATGGGGATTAAACAGAAGCTTGCCGGCTGGGACGGACTCGGCGTACAAGAAGATCAAGTTGAAGTTGTGCTACGCGCCTATCAGCCAGAAAGATCGCGCTTGGAGGAAGACGGAGGAGGAGCTCTCCCGGGACAAGACCTGCCAACACGACATCGTATCGAGACCCTATGATGCTTCCAACACAGGCACACAGAGCTTCGAGTGGACGGTAAAGAAAGACGTGCCCACGGCCACGTACTTCGTACGCGCCTACGCCTTCGACGCCAACGACCACGAAGTGGCTTACGGTCAGACCACGGACGACAGGAAGACAAAGAACCTGTTCCAAGTCCAAGGAATCAGCGGACGCCACGCATCCCTGGATATATGCTCGGCTGTTTTTAGTGCCTTCTCTGTGGTGTCCCTCTTCGTGTTCTTCTATATTGAGAAGAGAAAGGGAAAGGTTTCCCAATCCAAGATAGAGATGACAGGTCAATAATGTGTTACTAGGTCAAACGACATATGCAGTATTGCTTTTCCTTTCTGTGTTGGATTCCCCAAGCTTTTATATATATATATATATATTTATATATAAGCCCTTCACTTGTATTCACCCTCCCACACACTATAATGGCCTTTGTCCAGCAAGCCAGAATTGTCTGGTTTGGAAGTTGGTGTTCCATTGCTGTTGTCTATAGTTTGAGGACATATAGAAGAAATAAGCAAGTGATGGAATGCCACTCCAATTTTTACTTATTTGTCTGCAATATAGAGTTCCGTTAGTTCAGCCCTTGTTGCTAGCTTGTTCATTCGCATCATCCCCGTTTATTCTTTTTTCTTAACCATCCATCTCAATCCAGCATTATTAAATTGCAGATAATATTTCTAGGTAACACTATCTCACTTAATTTATGGGGGAGAAGCTTATTGTTTTTTAATTTCTTAAACAATGTATTCAAATAGCCACTGTGTCTAACAGAAACAGTTCGCATTCTCTTGGTTGGGAGTTGATTTTGAGGTTATTTGCCGGTTGGTGGGATCCGTGACCCGGCAAACGCTGGATTCCGATCAGAAGTTATACCACTCTCAACTCTCAAGTTGTTAACACGTTCACCAGGTCAAATCAACGAACACAAGAATTATATAAAATATTTCACGAGCAAAGCCGTGTGTTGCTTTTACTTGTTAGAAGTGCAGTCATGGGAAAATCAGATGTCAAGTAATCTCTAGTTCAAAGATGAAAATTAGACAGAAAAGAGCTGTTTCACAGTTCATCAACATGCAAATCATAGAAATTTTAAAGAAATATAAATGTCCCTCGAAGTTGGACTTATACAGTAAGATTTCCTTGCACTCTGTATCGTCTAACAATATGTGGTGCGTTCCTGTCATTATGAATCTGCTTGGGGAATAAAATACATATCGACACTCTCCATTTTGCCTGTACCAACAATTGATATCCTGTCATCATAAACATTAATATATCCAAATGCATCCGTGCCGGGAGGACATTCTAAGGCAGCTTCAAGGACTTTATGATGCACTCCATGGGAATCAATAGAGTGCCCACCTTTGTGATCATGTCCAGATATACACACCTTGACGCAATTATATCGGTGAATTAATTCCATTACTTCGTCGTAGTTCCATAACAGTGCCTCTTGGGTAGAAGCCCCTGGATCCAGAGGCAGATGGCAACAGACCACCACCTTCTGTTTCAATTCAGTTGCTTCCTCAAGAACACCATTTAGCCAGTCCATCTGTTCCTTTCCGACGGCTCCATTGAACATGAGAAACCTCCTTTCAAGCCCCACTAAACCTGCAGGGCTGTTCTTATCTACATTCGGATTCTTTTCTCGGAGGAATTTCAAGGCCTCCAATGTTCTTGGATGATCTTGAGGCCAACCAATGGCACTAATGTCGTATCCATCCAGAAAAACAAATCTATACTCTGTCACAGGAGAAAAATCATAGTAAGCATGGCCCTCACAACTCTGAATCTTCAATAACGGAAGTAACTTGCTGCGAGGAAGGTTGTATAGGCAGTGATTGCCTATCAGATGATACACGGGTCCCTTGAACTTGTCAAATTCATTCACAACTTTCTCTACAGTATTAAAAGATTGATCTTTTGGACAAAATCCATCGACGATGTCCCCAAAATTTATCACAAATTTATGCTGCTTATGAGCATTCCACTCTTTCACCGCTCTCTGTAATACGAGAATGCTATGCCTATAATAACGAGGAACTCCAAGGAATGAGCGACCGTCAAGAATGTCAGCATGCTGGACATCAGAGATCAATCCAAATGAAAAGAGAGGTTCTCTCCCTTGTGAAATGGCTAGTCCATTAGCAGTACCCATAGTTCATACTTCTCCAAGTTCCTGACAGGGTATGAATTTATTGTCAGCCAAGAACTGAAGTGCTTAAGAAGTGCAATACAAAAAAACAAAATCAGGCAAACTTATTGCGAGAAAAGTCAAACTTACCTACCATCCAACAATTCAATTTGCGGTGGTATGAATCCAACAATTAACGAGAAAAGTCACCATTCAATTTGCGGAAAAGTCAGAAATTATTGCGAAGAATGACACAAGAACAAACAGAAGTATCAGGCAATCAGAATGACCTGAGGATGCAATGCAAACTTTAGGCCTACCGGCCCCGGGGGGGGGGAATTACAGTTAGCACGGTTATCACGTGCTTTAATTTAAGCTCCCGGTTATCACTTAACCCAGTCGGGTTTCTGGGAACAAGGCTGGAAGACTTGGGATTGTTCATATGTTGAATGAAATTAGACGTACATTTGACGAATTAACTTGATAGTTAGCAACTGCACATTCCGGTATTCTCCAACAAATGCTGTGCGTTAACAGACGAGACAATGACCCCAATAAAATTGAACCCCAAATCACGCAGCTATTCGTAATCAACAATCCAAGATATCATCCCAACAACATATACAAAACAAATTAGGAAATTCAAATAAACAGCAATCCGTCGAATCTAATTCCGCGCTCTCCTTTTCAGAAACGAAAGAGGCAACAAAATCGAAAGCGCAGAACAAAAATAGAGTTTTGACTGGGAAAAAAATTGAGCAGAAATAAGGCGCCAATGGAATGCATTAATGACTAGTCACAGAGTAACGAAATATAAGAGTAACGGAGGGGTCATATTTGCTCCCGATCAATAAGCATCAGAAGGGATCAATTCATAACACAGATACATATAAATGAAACATCGGGTAAGGTGAAAGAAATATGGAAATAGCTATTAGCTAGAATTGATTAAAAAGGGGAATTGTTAACCCCGGAGAAAGAATCGACCGGAGAAAGAGACGAAAGTACCTGTTTGTTAATGAAATCGGAAAGAGCGAGATGAGATGAAAGAGGCGCGAGTTTCCGTTTGCTCAAGGATTTGGAAGTTGGATGGTGGAGAAACTATTTTAAAATTTGGAAACACTTGCAATTCTTCTCCGATCTCGCTCAATGCTAGTGCAATTCCAAGTGTAACCACAATTTGTTCATTTTAAATATTGTTAGCAGTTCAATGAAAGGATTTGGATTTTGGATGCCCTCCAATAAAAAATCGATGTTTATGCCTGAGTTATAAAAAAATTTAATTTATAAAGAATTTCACAATACTTTTATAAAGTTTTGCATCTCATCATACATTGTTTAATCCAACAGTGATAAAGATATTACGAGGGGAAAAAAAACGGGGAAAAAGGATTTCTAGAGATTCAGATTCTCGAAGGAATCAATTTAAGAGCATCCATTTGGGATTTGCATCCTTCATGATTTTTTTTTTTTTCATTTTCTTCTCAAAATCCCTTCTGCACTACACCCATAGATTAAAAAATCAATCGCTCTGATGCAATAAATTACAAAAAAATTATTAAAATATAAATAAATATAAATTGTTAGAATTGTAAATAAATTTAATTTATAAAATGTTTTAACAATAGTTTTACAAAGTATTACGCCCGAACCATTTAATTTTTGAGAAAATCGCGGGAAAGAAATTCTGAGAGAAGAACAAGAAAGTTTTTTTTTTTTTTTTTACAGGACCGGGACCCATGTATTTGCGATTATATTATCTACACAATTAGAAGGATAGAAAAAAAAGGGTGTGTTTGAGAATCCATTTTGTGTCATCAAGAATGTATTTTGGGGAGAGATTTTTACCAAATGCATTATGAGATTAAAATACATTTTGGTGAAAATGAGAAAAACGCTTCTTCTAAATAAAGCGTTGGACATTATGCAATAATGACATGAAAATTAAAAGTTGTGATATAGGATACTCCAAATCTCGATATGAAACATTATAACCACTTTATCATTTTTAGTTTTTTCTAATTTTATTACACTATATAAAATAAAATATATATTACTTAATGAGATTATAATTTTTAAAATTATTTTACATCAAAAGTTATTTTTATCATATCTATTCAAATAGATTTTTATTTTTTAAACTGCATTCTAAATAAAAATTATTTTTTAAAATATATTGTAATAAAAATCATTCTCCTAATTCTTAAATATAATTGAATTGCATCTTCTTACGGGGAAGCATTGAGAAAAGCGTAGGGTTCACGGGTCCAGGGGGGCTGGCCGACGGCAATATTTTACTCTACTTCCCTTATAAATACAACACAATACGCCATCCCTCGTGGCGCCAATCACGAACTGGGCTTGTTTATTAAATTTTATCATTTTTTTGTTTCTTAGTGGTGTCGGAATATTTCAACTTCTTTCCCCATCTTATTCTTTGACCAATTTTAAAACCACAATATCAATATGGTATGAATATAAAGAGAATATTAATTTTAAAACCACTTTTCCTTAAAATTTATCTAAAGAAAGAAACCACATGCATGTTTTAGATTAAAAAAATTAAGTACTCGCAAGTCCTTGAAAACACAAAAATTTAACGGGACAGTAAAACATAAATGATAAGACCACGGGCAATGATTCAGCTGTTCATCTGGGTACTGCTGAGTTTTTGGTGATTGTTCAGTTTTAACTTGAACGCTACCTTTGAATCACTGTCCGATAAAAGTAAAACAAAGAATTGGTACGGTACAAGGGATTAATCACTCAAAATTTCATGAATCATTCAAGCCTCTTTTATAAAAAGATATCTCAATATTTAAGTATTTCATAATGTTTTGAATAGAATTGTCTTTAATAAAAGGTATATGTACTTACAAAAAATTGCAGATAATTGCAGATGAAGCCTTTTTTTTTTTGGCAACAACATTGCATAGTGAGTTACTAAATTCAAAATTTATGAACAGTACAAATTCATATTATTATTTTTATACTCCCCCATGTTTAATGCAATAACTCATTGAAGAGTTGATCGTGATTTTAAATGGTTAATCAGTTTCCCATACTTAACAATTTTTTTTTAAATTGCTCATATTGATACTTCGTTCAGAATAATTAAGTAAAATAGGGAGAGAGAGAATTGAGGAAAATAATTAACATGTTTTAGAAAAAATGTGCCATATGAACAAATCTAACCAATTTTTTTAATCTAATCGAATTAGTTAAATAACTTTTATATTAAGTACAGAAATTTAATTTGTTTTCAAAGTGACCGAAAGTGTGGGTTCATCACATGCTGAGTCTAAAACAATGAGTTATTTTATATAGAGCATGAACTTACCCATCATTAGTTGTAAGGGGCCCCATTGGAAGATTGAAATATTCCAAACCATTCACACACAGCCATACATTCACAGCCATATAATATTTCTGAAATTCAACCTCATCTCAGAATATATAGGAGAATAAACATGGACCCAAAATCAGATCGATGTAATACATTCCTACCACAAAAAAGCCCTCCTGTCCAGATGTATCACCCTTAAAATCCACGATGATTCAAAATGTATAGCATCAAAGTTTGACAACCTCGCATGATTGAGTATGATTTATTAACTTTTGATGAGGTGTTCGGATCCCACTTAAACTTGTTTATCTTATCAGATCAATGTTAGACTCTTCTTTAGTTTCCATGGAACCATACATATATAACGTAAATTCCTATCACTTAAATGTCAATATTCCTATCATCCACACAGGTTTAATTTCTGTGGTTATAAAGGGACCTCAGATGAGCAAGTTAAACACAGAGAAGATACAATATCAATAGAGAGAAAAATGCAGGTAATTTCTTGATGACAAGTTTCATAGTGCAAGACAGCCCTTCCTGTTTGCTCCTTATCTTACCCATCTTCCTCGTTGTGATATACAAATGGTATTATTCCAATTTTGCAACTACCAAAACTTCTCTCTCGTCCCCACCAAAATTCCCAGTCGTAGGAAATCTGCATTAACTCGATTTATATCCTCATCGTACCCTCTCTGGCTCAGAAATATGGTCCCTTGATGCTTCTTCATCTTGGGAGAAAACCAGTACTCGTGGTCTCTTCTGCAAACGCTGCTCGCGAGGTAATGAAAACCCTGACCTCGTATTTGCAAATAGGCCCAGAATGAAAATGTTTGATATACTATTATATGGCGGCAAGGACGTTTCTGCAGCTCCATATGGAGAATACAGGAGGCAGTTAAGAAGCATATGTGTGTTGCATCTTCTGAGCAACAAGAAGGTTCAATCCCTCCCGGTGTGAGAGAGGAAGAAACTGTCATAATGATGGAAAAAATCAACCACGCCTGTTCCGCGAACTTGTCATTGAACTTGAGCCTATTATTTTCATCTATTACGAACGATGTGACTTGCAGGGCGCCTTTGGGTAAGAAATATGGCAAGGGAAGTGGGAGAAACTTTATAGAGTTACTAGAGAAGCTAGTAGAGCTAGTGGGTGCTTTTGCGGTAGGCGACTGTGTACCTTGGCTTGATTGGCTTGGTGGTGTGAGTGGCTTGTATGGTAGCGCACATGCAGTGGCTCAAGAGTTGGATCGATTCTTGGAGGAACTAGTTGAGGAGCCCATGAATCGTCCAAAAGAAGCCGATAATGATTTTGTTGACGTTTTGCTGTCGTTTCAAAGGACAAACTCTCTTGGCTTTCCCATTGACAGATCTGTCATAAAGGCTCTGATCTTGGTACGAATTAACCCTCTTGTTTCTAATCTAGCAACAAAAAATGTGGTATTTCTGCTTTGATATAGTATTTTTGCCTAGATGATAAGTATATACAACACAGTTACTCCAACATAAAGTATCTTGAGAGTAACTAATTATTTTAGACATCTACATTAGTGTTTACTTTCTGCCTAAAGCACTGTACGTAATTGAATAAAAATTGACTTGCACTGATATCTGGTTCTTCTGAACATTCCAGGTCTTTGGGTCTTACATCACAAACACATATTTTGAAGATGATGTTTCATATTTATGTTGCACGTCTGGTTCGTTATGAAACTTGACATTATTAGTGAATCAGATTTGATTTGGTTCTACAGGATATGTTTGCTGCGGGTACAGATACCTCATACACAGTCTCAGAATGGACAATATTGACCCAAATGCTATGAAGAAGCTACAAGACGAGGTTAGAAATGCGAAAGGAGATAAATCACGAAAAATATGAACGGAGGAGGATATAGAAAACATGCCTTACATAAAGGCAGTGTTGAAAGAAACACGTCGCTTACACCCTCCAATTCCTTTACTAGTGCCACGAGAAAGCATGCAACATATGAAACTACTTGTCCATCACATTAATGATGCTAAGACGCATGTAATTGTGAATGCTTGGGCAATAGCAAGAGATCCTATGTACTGGGACAACCCTCAAGAGTTCGAACCAGAGAGGTTCTTGAACAGTTCAGTAGATTATAAAGGCCATGATTTTGAATTGATCCCATCTGGAGCAGGAAGAAGGGGGTGTCCTGGAACACAACTTGCGATGGCCTTGAACGAGATTGTGATAGCAAACATTGTCTTCCATTTTGATTGGTCTTTGCCCAATGGACAACATGGCAAGGACTTGGACATGCCTGAAACACTTGGTTATGCTGCGCATAAAAAGATACCTCTTCTCGGAGTTGCAAAGCCACGTAACAAGTGACCGATCGGCCAAGCCCACAATTTGCGATTATTTTAATATACGCATGTATGGTCTCAAGAATGTAATTATAAATCGTATAAATTACATGCTTACGAATTTGTATACATGTCCAATGAGGAATCTTTAGATGCTGAACTGATCCATAAAAAATAAGTTGAAAAGGAAGGTGGAGAGGAAAAGGAAATGGAGAAAATCCAAATCCATTAAGAACCCAAGAATTGGACATTTCCCTTACCAAGTTAGCGAATTTTTTTTGTTTGGGTGAATTGAATTTTAAAAATTTATTAAAGATAACCGAGTTCTACAATTCAAAAAATATTTATAGGGATATTTATAAAGGTACTTATTAAACAATTATTTACATTGAAAACTAGAGTTGAAACTAAACCCGTTTTATAAACTAAACGATAAATAAAGTACCATAATATGAAGGAAACGATGATCAATTCAATATTTTATTTTTTACATAATATCTTAATATACTTAAATTTTAAATGTAAAATCTCATTTACATTATAAATAAAGTCTTATATCTAAAATTGGAGGGAACCATTATATAATATATTAAAGCTGATTTTAAATTTTTAACTTAAAAATAGACATGGGATGAGGAGAAGAAAATAAAAAAGGGGAGGGGAGGGGATACGCATCCAAACGAAGCCCACTCTTAATGATCTAATGAAACAAATCACCCCCCCCCCCCCCGCGGGTTTTATCAGTCTCCACTCTCCAGCATGACATGCCAATTGGAAACTCCAAACTAATTTAATTGGTTTGGCCAATTCCTCAACCACTTGTAAGCCTCGGACTTGCCAGCCAGCTTCGGTCCCATAAATATTTTATTGGGTATAGCATAAAGAGTTGGTAATAGTGGTACGGCCATCACGTAATCTCTTCAATCAATACCCCTGTTATCTGCATCGATCCCCCGTTTAGTTCCAACTTCTTGTTAGTTCTTGTACCTCTCCCTCTCTTCATCTCTGTCGAATCAGCAATACTGGTCATCAACTCTCACCATCATCAATAAGATTGCCGTGATTGTGCTGATTGCTCCGGTAAGTGACGCTACTCTTCTTGGTATATATGTATATGTACTGCTCTTCTCTTCGTCGCTTCCCACTTTCTCAGTAAACAAACATAAAAAAGATCTGAGATATGATGGTTTGCGAATCCTGGGCCTGACGGTATTTGCTTGCTGCCACCTGTCCTTGTTGTTTTGTAACAATATCGTCCCTGTCCTTCTCTGACCAATTCCTGTTCCAGCTCAGCCCTTTTCTCCCAAGACCAATACAACAATATAAAATGAATAATGCTCAAAGGGATGAGAAATGTAACATCGCCAAAACCCTCTCTTATATATATTGTTCCTGTTACGAACAGAGTAGGGTAACCCAAAAAATGTATCTACAAGGGGAAGGTATCCACACTTTTATAAGGTGTGTTTCATTCCCATTCCCAACAAATGTGGGACTTCACATCCACCTCCAATAGAGGCCAGCGTCTTTGCTGGCACACCATGTGAAGTCCCACATTTGTTGGGAATGAGAACGAAACACGTCTTATAAGGGTGTGGATACCTTTTCTTCGTAGACGCGTTTTCTAGGTTATTATAGAAATCTAGGGAAACAAAACTCTGTTCTATTTGTAACAAGGACAATATCTATGAGGAAGGGTTCTGGGGATGTTAATGGTATCAAAGTTAGGTTTCCGGTAGGTGTACTAGCAAGGACGCTGGGCCCCTATGGAGGCTGGATGTGAAGTCCCACATCGGTTAAGAATGGGAACGAAGCACGCCTTATAAGGGTGTATATACCTTCCTTTCATAGACGCGTTTTCTGGAGTATTGTAGAACTCCAGGGAAACAAAACCCTACTCTATTTGCAACATGAACAATATCTATAAGGGAAGAATCCGGGGATCTTACAAAAAATGTATCCCTACGGATACAATAGAAATAAGCCACTTATGTAGAAAGATAGATATTCTAGACCCCTCTACGAGGAAACACTAAATATCACAATAATAATTTTAACTTTTAGCAATATCCAACAACTGATCCAGCATTTAAGTCTTCTGACCACTAGAACAGATTTGACCTTGCATTCTCTTTGAACCATGGCCTTTCATTCTTAATCTATTAAGCAGCGACCCAACTTTCGAGCTTTCTTCTTCCTGAAAGCTTTCTCCATCCCCCTGTTCATGCAGTCAGAAGTAAAGGAAAGAGTAGATGTATATGGTGCTTGTGACTGGTTTTGGTTTTTGGTTTAAACGGAGGATATAGTTATTTTATGTTGAAAATTGAAACTAGAGCCATTATTTTGTTAGTACTCTTGCGATTTTTACTTTTAACGACGTATGAAAGGTGATAATTAAGCTTGCCAAATGGATTTATGCATCCAAACTCGCCTACTACTAACTAGATATATGCATTGGGGTTTATGTATATGTTATCATGGTGCTAGTTAATGACTTATGAGCTCTATTCCTCTGCAGATATGTGACTAATCGAACAACACGGTTAAAAGGGTGCTCCAGGAAAGGTGGCAAGGGAAGAACAACTTGCTGGTGCGAGAATTAGAGAAAATTTCTATTCACTGTGTCAAACTTGACAATGAAGGTGCGTTCTACTCTCTTTATAACTTGAACGTCTAGTGTGTAATGTTTGAATCTTTTAATCACGGATGAGGAAAAGCGAAAAATTCTTAACACATGCATGTAGGTTCTGCTCTGATTGAACAAACACAAGGAACACAGAGAGAGAGAGAGAGAGAGACAGAGATGTCAAGTTTTGAGACAAGTTCCGCAGCGCAGGACAACGCTTCATTGTTGTGGCATACAGGGTTACTCATTATCTTGCCCATTTTCCTTGCTCTGCTATTCAAATGGTATTCCAATTCTACGATCACCCAAACCTCACTCCCTTCTCCACCAAAATTCCCCATCATAGGAAATCTCCACCAACTAGGTTTGTATGCTCATCGTACCCTCCACACTTTGGCTCAAAAGTACGGTCCCTTGATGCTTCTTTATCTTGGGGAAAAGCCAGTACTTGTAGTCTCTTCTGCAGATGCTGCACGTGAAGTAATGAAAACCCATGATCTCGTATTTGCAAATAGACCTCAGGGTAAGATGAATAACATACTTTTATATGGCTGTAAGGACATTGCATCTTCTCCATATGGCGAATACTGGAGGCAGATAAGGAGTATAAGTGTGGTGCACGTTCTGAGCAACAAAATGGTTCGATCCCTTCGCGGTGTGAGAGAGGAAGAGATTGCCATAATGATGGAAAAGATCAAGCAAGCTTCTTCTACCAACATGTCAGTGAACTTGAGTGAGTTATTTGTATCAATTACGAATGATGTGACTTGCAGGGCAGCTTTGGGAAGAAAATATTTTGAGGAAAATGGGAGAAACATTACGAAGATTTTGATGAAGTTTGGAGAGTTATTGGGTAGTTTTGTGGTGGGGGACTATATACCCTGGCTTGATTGGCTTGGTCATGTGAGTGGCTTATATGCTCAAGCACATGCAGTGGCTAAAGAGTTGGATCAATTTTTGGAGCAAGTGGTTGCGGAGCACATGATTCGTCCAGAAGAAGCGGCAGATACCAAAGGGCATGATGATTTTGTGGACGTTTTACTTTCGATTCAGAGGAAAAACTCCGCAGGATTTCCCATTGACATGACTGTCATAAAAGCCTTGATCTTGGTACAAAAATCCTCCTAATCTTGGCTTAAGATATATGTTGTGTGTGTGTCTGTTATTGTCTCGTGTGACTAAAAAAGCTCACTTTCTATTCATCTCGTTAATCTCTTCGTATTGAGACATGACATTATGAGTATGATTCTACAGGACATGTTTGCTGCGGGGACTGACACTTCATTTACAGCCTTAGAATGGGCAATGACAGAACTATTAAGGCATCCAAATATCATGAACAAGTTGCAGAACGAAGTTAGATATGTGGGGAGAAATAGATCACACATGGTAATAGAAGAGGATATGGATCACATGCCTTACTTAAAGGCAGTGTTGAAAGAAACACTTCGCTTACACCCCCCGATTCCTCTACTAGTCCCGCGAGAAAGCATGCGAGACGTGAAAATGCAAGGCCATGACGTGAAAGCTAGGACGCAAGTAATAGTGAATGCTTGGGCAATAGCAAGGGATGTGGCATATTGGTAGAATCCTGAAGAATTTAAACCAGAGAGATTCTTAGATAGTTCCATAGATTATAAAGGACACGACTTCCAGTTGATCCCATTTGGAGCAGGAAGAAGGGGATGCCCAGGAACACAGTTTGCGATGGCCATTGTTGAGCTTGTGATGGCGAACATTGTCTTCCAATTCGATTGGGCTTTGCCTAATGGAGAAACAGGTGAGGCCTTAGATATGTCTGAAATAGCCGGTCTTTCCGTGCACAGAAAGTTCCCTCTCATCGGAGTTCCATCACCTTGCAACCACTAATCAGTTTGTTTATGACCACAAGCTACACTTGTAGAATAATGTAAGCTACTGAGAAGTTTATCTGAAATAGATTTTATGGCTTTATGCTATACAAGGGAGAGTAGTTTAGGTTTGTCTTGTAAAGTGAGCTTTACAAACGCATTGAAGTTTATCTTCACAGTTCAGATGCATTAATAAGTCGATATCGTCTACAACAAGTTGCAAGTAAAGTTGACAGGTGATTGAAATTTTGAAAAGAGAAAAATAATATTCTCTAATACTTGGTATAAGATCCAGTTGGAGATTAAATTTAATCATAAATATAAGATTTCATTTCATTTCTCTCTTGAATAAATAAAGTTTCCTTAGAGTATCTTTATATATTATAATTATACATTAAGAGATTTCTATTAATGGGTACTGGGTACTGGATTGTGATGAAAGAGATCAAGTCAACCCATACTTAATACAAAAATCTATTTTAATTAATTTTTTTAATATACCCAAATAAATTATTTAACTATTTGTTATATTAAGAAAAATTAGCAGCATGATTCCATTGACGAGATGGAGCTGACAAGTTAGTGCGCGGCGCACTAGCAGTAGTGCAAATTGGTCGACCCCAAGGAAAAAATTCCCAGATAATGTTCAGAAGAAAATTGTAGATTTGAATATTTGATGATCCATTAAACAGTTAAATGGGATGTAATAATTTTTTAATTTGCATGACGGTTATTTCTTTTAAAGAGTGTACCAGCAGTAAATTTGTGTCCTTTTTTCCTACCAATAATTTGTTTTTTTAACCTTTTGGTCAGCCTGATTATATTTTTGTCGTAATTCTTTATAATAAATGTTGCCATATAAATCCCTTAAAAATTTATTAACTTTGCTAATTTATAAAATTTCTTATTTAAATAATTACCAATCTGATTTTGAATTTGTAGTTGTATTTTACCAACATTTTTTTTTCTAGTTATTGCGATATAAAATGATTTTTTTGGAGAATTATCTTTGAGGTGTATGTTTGGATTAACGGTAGAAGATACTTTTATAATTTAATTTATGATCTATGAGATAAATATGTAAAATGAGTTTTATTTCTACTGCTGACGCAAATAATCCAATATGAACTTACATTATATTTCAACAATCACCATCTAAAAATAAAAAGTAAACTAATTAGATAATCTAATACCTAATCAAAATGTGCATTAAAAATGATTCATTAAAATTTGACTTTAACCCTACTGATATCAAAACTATTTAAGCAGTCTAATTAGATTCAAGATTCTTTTAAATATTAAAAGATTCATAATTCAATTTAATAAGCATATAACCATATCAACCCTTCCATGCTTTGCCTCAAATGGATATGGAAAACAGTGAATCTAATCTGTGAGAGTGCAACATATTTCCAAGGGCTTGGTCAAGGTGCGTGCGTGAACATATTTTACTCATGTCAGTATAAGGTCTTTAGATAAATTCGTAATTAAGAAGATTTAAATTTGACTGGCTAAAAATTTAATCCCTCACTTAGTGTCTAACTCTGTAAAAATTCATAAAAAATATACGTATGGTAATTCAACATTTTATATTCAAGATATTTTAGGAATAATTTGTGCATTGTATTAGGAAAAAATGAGTAGGTGTGAAGTTTTTTTTTTTGAACAGATAAGAGTAGGAACGGATCGGAGATGAAGCGGCAAGCCAAACTGTGGATAATGTGGGGGAGAAGTTTCGTGGAAGGACGCTTTCACCAAACATCCCATCTGGCTATCTCCATCAAATTATCAATCACACCAAATTGTTTTTTCAGTAAACTACCTCTTCCACTTCACAGCCCACTGATTCTCCCTCTTCCTTCTCTCTAAGCTTCCTTTTCTCTTGTGCTCTTTCTCAACTGTAAAAGGTATCTACTGTATCACACTTCCTTCTGATTTTTGTTATTCCTCATTTCAATTCAATCCTAGCTTCCCCTTCAAATCTTAAAATGCAGTGTTTTAATTCACAGCTTCAAGCAATGGTAAGGGACGGGCGGGGCCGCTGAACAAATGTCGTTGGATTGAATATTAAAATTAGAATGCAGGTTCTGGGACCTGCCGTCTAGTTTCAATTGTGTTTCACTGAACCATATACTTTGCATGCTTTTGAGCCTTTTTTATGGAAAAAAGATGAGTCAGAAATTGTCGGCTTTTCTTTTCAAAAGTGTAATGTGCATATCTTTTACTTTTCTAGGCAGTTCATCCTGATAGAATTTAATCAGGTGCAGAATCTCAGTGGAATTTGGAGGGGATGGGTGGATCCATTTCAAAACGGCGTAGTGGGAGGCAACGTTCGTATTCAAGGGCTAGTTCACATTCTTGGAGTTACCCTCCGCCTCAATCACCCTACGTGCAACAAAGCCAAGATCATTTGCCTCGGGAATATTACGGGACTCCATCTCAAACATATGGTGGTGGTCATGAACCTGAATCAAAAAAGAGGTTGGAGAGGAAGTATTCAAAGATAGATGACAACTATGTTAGCTTGGACCAGGTGCTTTTCCTCTTCACCGAGTTTCAGTTTATGAAGCGGTTTAATGAATTAATGCATTTTGAGTTAAAAATAACATTTTCATTTTTTTAATACTCTTTACTGACAACCACGATCATGTCTAAGGGGGCATCATCATCAACATCTGGACGCGTTCATTATAAACGTTGTTTTAATCAAGGAATAAATAGTTTCCATTGGTTTGCTATTTTCCTCAACATAATAATTTTAGGTTATTTTGACTGATGGCATAACAGTAGTAATTGGTATCTTAAGTTCACAATTTTGTGACACTCTGCAGAAATTCTTGATGTTGTCAGGTAACCGAGGCTCTAGCAGGTGCTGGTTTGGAGTCTTCCAATCTAATTGTTGGTATTGACTTCACAAAGAGCAATGAGTGGACAGGTTTTCCTTCATTTGGCTGCTGTCCTTTTGTTGTCTTTCTTCTGCCATTTGGTTGACAGCTGACACGCTTATCTTGCCTTTTTATCAGGTGCCGTATCATTCCAAAGGAGAAGCCTGCATCATATTGGTAGCGAACAAAATCCATATGAACAAGCAATATCAATCATTGGAAAAACATTGTCTTCCTTTGATGAGGACAACTCAATTCCATGTTTTGGATTTGGAGATGGTAATTTCAAATTTTCGATATATAAAGTATTATACTCTTGTTTTTCTAGACAAGTTACATCATGTGTGGCTTTACATATTGGCAGCATCAACCCATGACCAGGAAGTTTTTAGTTTTTATCCGGATGAGAGATTTTGTCAAGGATTTGAAGAAGTATTGGGGCGGTATCGGGAATTGGTTCCTCAATTAAAGCTTGCAGGTATTAGAACCTTGGTCACACTTCATTTCCCTGTTTTTTTTTTTAAATAATTTTCGACAGCATCTTGCTTATGGTATTTCTGCCTACTATGATGTAACAGGACCAACATCATTTGCCCCAATCATTGAAATGGCAATCACTATAGTTGAGCACAGTGGTGGTCAATACCATGTCTTGTTGATAATAGCTGACGGACAGGTAAAGCATTTTAGATTACGTTTGCCTATGTGTTAAAATGGGTTGAGGGAGGGGCTGTTTGATGATGTAAATATCAAGACCTTGCTTCTATACCATTGAATCCTAAACTAGTTCATATCCATGCAAGTTGCTGAAATTCAAAAGTCATTAGATATGACAACATGCAAGAGGCTATAGGGTAAACTTTTGTCAAATGATTAGCTATAAGGATGCTATGTCTCTTAATTCGATTTCAAATTGGCTTTTATTATGACAAAATCATTAAATTCACCTTTTATGTTGTCTATGTTGTGGAGATGTGAAATTGTGGTTTCCACTCTTCGTTGAAATTGAATAAAAGGATTAATTATATCTACATGAGAAACTTGTTGAAAGCTTCACGATGATGTTACTGCAGAATTATCAGTATGGTATGGTCTTGGTTGCCTTTGGCCGTGACTTGACAATTGGAATTTGGAAACTTCTGTATGTTGTACTAATTAACTCTCAGGGTTGCTTTAGGTGACACGAAGTGTTGATACTGAGAGAGGGCAGCTAAGCACTCAGGAAAAACAAACTGTTGAAGCTATTGTGAAAGCAAGGCAATCATCCATGCATTGCTGTAGTTTTTAAATTGCCCCTTTTGGAATCTTATTTCTTAAATTTGTGCTTTTTCAGTGAATATCCCCTGTCAATTGTATTAGTTGGAGTTGGAGATGGGCCATGGGACATGATGAAAGAATTTGATGATAACATACCAGCCCGGGCCTTTGATAATTTCCAGGTTTGCATCTCAAGTCCAGATTATAAGCTGTCTGTTTTGCTCTTGCCTTAGGTTATGGCCCCGATATGTTCTTCCTCAATTATGGTAAATTTGTTATTTTTCTTTTCTTTAATCTTTTTGCCAGTTTGTGAATTTTACTGAAATAATGTCAAAGAACATGGATCGATCCAGAAAAGAAACAGAATTTGCACTTGCTGCACTGATGGAAATACCCGCTCAGTACAAGGCAACATTGGAACATAATATACTGGGGTATGCATGTTGAGCCTTTTTTGTTTTTTGTTTAAAATTTTCAGTATTTGATGTAGCAACTGTTGTGAAGCCGTTTAATTCTTGTAATCTTTTAACAGTGCTCGTAGAGGGAAAGCTATAGATAGGGTTCCTCTTCCCCCGCCTCAGTATGGTGCTGCATCTGTCAACGGCCCAAAAGTTTTCCGTTCAACCAGTTTTCATCCTAGTGCACCATCTGAAAGTAACAGACATCATGATACTGGTGCAAATCGTCCTGCAAATTCTGCTTCTGATAATCATGTACTTTCATTCCACCCACACCTGTTTTGCTCAACGATATGGCCTTTCACAGAATTTTGGAACAAACTAAATCATTATCTTGTGCAATCCTGGCAGGTTTGTCCAATTTGCCTCTGCGAACCTAAGAACATGGCCTTTGGTTGTGGACATCAGGTAACAGTGTCAGGCAGTTAATTATTTTTTAGTTTCACATCTAGTTTTGGGATGGCTCACCTTCTACTTAATTGGCAGACTTGCTGTGAGTGCGGACAAGATCTGGAGACATGCCCCATTTGCAGGAGTATCATTGATACTCGAATAATACTTTATTAGAAGATATATTTTGCAAAGTTGTCTGGTGATGGAAATGAAGAATGGAGCAGAGATGTGTTCACCAGATTCAGTGTACATATTTCTGGGTTTATTTGTCCAAGTTTAAGTTTTACTCAAATTCTATATTAATGAGCTCAATCATCAATAATATAACGGCGCTCTGCGTTTCAAATTCGCCGATGACCCTGGACTGTTTATTTGCTCTGCAATCGTTATATTACTTAATTTTGTGGTGATTCGTTGATTCTATGGTCTGAGTTTTATTGAATTGCACTGTTGTATATAATTAGATGGCTTAATAGCCAAACAAGCGGCTCATATCGTCGCAGCTCCCAACATGCTCTTGTGAAGCTAACTAGTAACCAACTAACTAATATTTTTTTACGTAAAGTATGAAGTTAAATAACCGAGAAAAAAAGGTCATGATGCCGTAAGCCCGGAATTTCGGTATTAGAAAAATCATCTTTCACGCCCATTCCATCCTTGCTTGGGTGACTCCAACTATGCTTAATATAAAAATTAGATAATTTATTTGTTGATATTAAAAAAAATTAGTTTAGTTATATATTTGAAACAATTGCATCTTGATTTTTATAAACTATCATATTTAATTGTGCACATTGGAATTTTTTTTGATTGAGAGTCATTTTAATATATGTAATTAATAAGGATATTTTAAATCTAAAATCATAAATTTGAAAAATTTAGCAAGTTGAGCTCTTATATTTAAAATCAAATTCAATTATTCATCTCACCCTTATATTTAGAAGCTGGTAGGTAGTATGTTGTTGATAGTAATTAAAATATAGATTTGTTATCAACTAAACTTTTACATGACCTATGAACTCTCCTCACGTCAATATTCATGTATTATATTTATAACATATTTCAAGATGAACTAGCGGACTGATTTCTAGCCTAATTGATTGGCCCGTTTCAAGTGCATGACTATTAATGGGATTCAATCAGAACTGGGGGCTACAAAAAGGAGCCTCGAAGTCACTACCATTTCCATGGTGGTCATCTCTCACCATAGATGGAACGAGGCATAAAAACCTTCCTGTATGCTAGTAAAGTATTGTTCTTTATCCTATTTCAGCTTTGTTTTGAGCTTGGGGATGGCGCAACAAGAGCGATCTCCAGTAACCGGGGAGGGCAATGGCAGCTCCTGCTTCACAATACTGGCGTGGTGGGGATGCACATGGCATTAACATACCGTAACACCGTCGTAATGTTTGACCGAACGGGAGCCGGCCAGTCTGATTACCAGCTCCGGAGACGTTTCAACGGCAGAAGGTGCACCGGAAGCCGCGATGACTTGTTGGATTCTACATGCTATGCTCACTCTGTCGAGTATGACATTGCTGGTAACAAAGTGAGGCCTTTGAAGCTTGACTCTAATCCTTGGTGTTCCTCTGGTTCTTTCCTCAGCAACGGCACACTTTTACAAGTTGGTGGATATGGCGGCGGAGCTAAGAGAGTCAGAGTGTTTAGACCTTGTAGGGATCGCCAATGTGACTGGACACAGACCAAGAAATCCCTGTCTGATCAGCGCTGGTGTGCTTCTACTCAGATTCTGCCGGAGCACGACCGAGTCGTAGTGGTCGGCGGAAGAGAGGCTTTCTCATATGAGTTCGTCCCAAAAATAGACTCAGGAGAAAAATCATTTGCTCTTCCATTCTTGCTCCAGACCAATGACAGAGAGTCAAGAGGGAACAACCTCTATCCCTTCCTTCACCTTTCATCAGATGGCAACTTGTTCATTTTCGCTAATCGTGATTCTATCTTATACAACTTGAGACGACACAGAGTGATCAAGACCTTCCCTCGGATCCCCGGAGACGGTTCCAGAAACTACCCGAGCTCAGGCTCATCCGTGATGCTCCCATTGCACTACGGAGACAATTTCCAGAAAGTAGAACTAATGATCTGTGGAGGAGCAGCTACAGGAGCTTACAGAGCCGCAGATGATGATGGAAGATTTTTGATGGGGTTACGTTCATGTGGAAGGATGGTGATCACAGGGAACAGGCACGTGTGGCAAATGGAGGACATGCCAGGGCCACGTCTCCTACACGACATGCTCATCCTCCCAACTGGACACATTCTGATCATCAATGGCGCCAAAACTGGCTCTGCAGGGTATGATAACGCAAGAAACGCTTCTCTTGAACCCTACCTCTATGGTCCAAGAAGAAGACTTGGAAGAAGATTCACAGTCCTCAGTTCTACCAAAATAGCCAGAATGGATCACTCTTCAGCAACTCTTCTTCCTGATGGGAGGGTGTTGGTTGCAGGAGGAAACCCGCATAGTAAGTATACATTTCACAATGTGGCATACCCAACTGAGCTGAGACTACAAGCTTTCGTTCCAAATCACATGCACAGGAGGTACCATCAATGGCGGCCAGGAAATGTGTCCGTTACATATGGAGGAGGAGGAGGTGCTGAAAGCTATGAGATCGGATATGGGAAAAAGTTTATTGTTAGGTTTTTTCTGGGAAGGAGGCCGAGCAAGGAGATTGAGTTCAGTGCGTACGCGCCGCCATTTACGACGCATTCGTTCTCGATGAACCAGAGGTTGCTGAAGCTGAGATGCGTGACCATGAAGAGAGATGAAGGTGGCTGGATTAGTGCAGTTGTAGAAGCCCCACCATCTCCAAATGTTGCTCCTTCTGGTTATTACTTGTTCACTGTTGTGAATTCCGGAATTCCCAGCGTGTCTCTCTGGGTTCGGTTTATTCATACCTAAGCTTAATTATGTCTGTTTTTATGATATTTTCTGAGTGGATTAGCAGTGGAAAATTTCCACTATGCTGAAGACTATAAAGAAAGGCTTATCAGGTAAGTATTTTACTTTTGTCTAGTGAAATAACGTCCAAGGACTTTGATTTCTCTCACTTTTCTCTTATTTTGGTCAACTTTTTTAACTTTCATTTGTTTGCTTAACCAAATAAAAACCCTCCATCACTGCGCTTTAGAAAAACACGAAGTCCCCAGAATCCTTGATCTACTGCCAAAGTGCCAAATCCTAAAGCTGTAAAAATAGAATCCGCAGATATTGTTGATCTACCCAACACTTTGAACCAAGTTTAAGTGGCTCTGCATACCAACTGCATTTGACCAAATAGATTAATATGGATTCCACTGCTTCATGAGAAAGTTAAGAAGGGAAGATGAGTGTGAGAGTTTCTTAAGTTTTATTTATTATAAGAGTTTGATAAAATTGGGAGATGAATAAAAAATGTGGATGATATTCTTTTTCATATAATAAAAAATTTAAATAATCCAAACTTAAAGAAATATTATTCAATTCGAGAACTTAAAATTGAAGAAATAGGGGTGACCCCATATTAGATCTTGTAAATCCCTAGGCTCCTTAAATGTGAGACGGCGATGGAAAACGTTTCAGGGGGCACTTGAATGAACCAACACCACATTTACCAAAAAATTGCAGCTCCAATGGCCTCATTAATTAATATTATACCGAAGTAGTTTGCGCATGAATACGTGTTGCAATTGCAAGCCAATTTTAAGCCCACAAAATTTCAGTAAATCAGAGGACATAATCAAAGGTCCAAAATCTCGTGAAGAGGAAAAGAAGTTAATTATCAAGCACAGCTTAACTTGTCCCTGAAGCTGTGACCACCATGTCTTCTTCTGGGGCCAAGTGTTCTTACCAGAGGCTGCAAAATGAAGAAGAGTTGAACGAGGAAATACTAGAAAGACAAGTGAAGAAGGCAAAGGCCTGGCTTAAATTCAAGGCTCTAGCCGGTAGGAGAAGGCCAAAGGTTCGTGTTCCCAGACTGAAGAGATTCCTTAGAAAAAGAAGCAAGTTTCTGCGTAGCTTCAAGGTCTCATGGCGGAAAGCTCTGCTCAGGCTCAAGAATGGGCGGAGTCATCTCAGTGATCTCTTTGGAGGAAATTTCCTTTTGATGCACTGCAATCCCACTCCTTTCAGTATGACTCATGGCCTTCTTAAATCACCACCAACTTATTCCATGGGAAGTATCATTTAAACTAAGCTGTATATTTTCTATTCTGTACTGGCTATTATATATGGTTCCATATACATATATATAATTCAGGTAAGTCTTACTGCTACTTTTAGATGTGGTGAGAAATCTATCTTACGTGGGTCCAGCAATGTGAATGAAATATGTTATGGACAATCTTCCAAAATCCTCCTTCTTCTTCCTGCCATAGATTTTGTCACTCGTTCTAGACTCTGACTCTTTATTTTTTTAACGTCGCTCGGTTTGATTCTGCACTGATTCATTTTCTCTGATTATTGAATATTAAGTCAGGTATTACTTTTCTGCCACTTATTCTTCAGAAATTCATATGTGCGTGCAGACAAAATTGTCAGTTTTCTTCATGACGTATTTATTTTATCCGCTCCGATTTTATTATGCGAATGACAAAAGACTCACTATCCATCAGTCAAAGCATCAGATTACAAGGAAACGACAGAGATCTAATCGGGGGTTTCCATGAATTTGATTTTCCATCCACGTGTTACAAAACCCATTACATGAGTACATACGTTTTTTGTTTGGTCTTGCGTGATAATGCAACAGATTCGAACTAACAACACTTGCTATGTAGTAAAGTATAAATTCCAACATCTTTCTTTGTTTCGAATGCCAATAAAAATTCTGGTTTCAATCAGCAAACACTATCTGGAATTTTCTCTTCACTAAATTAAACTGTTCGTTCCAGCTTTGTTTAATTATTTCCCCACAAAGATTATTTAGATATGTGTGTATGCATATAAGCGACGGATATATCACACATCTGCAAATAAGTGATACGTACGGAGATGGTCAACGATCAATCGAATTGCAGAAATGGTGGTTACTACTGCTAGAGCAGAAGAAAACAAGATGCTGAACCAGTGCCAAGCTTTCTCCTCTATTCTTGCCGTCGTCCCCTTTACCTACACATATGATCCACAAAACAAAACATAATATTCATGCTGAGAAGTAAAGCATGTGTGTGTGCGCGTGCGTGCGTGCGTGTGTTATGGTTGAAACAGAGACTATATGTATATATGAATGAGACCTTGAGGAAGATCATGCTGGGGAAGACGAAGGTGAGAGGAATGAGGGAAAAAGAACCGAGCAAGTTGACGAAGTCACCCATGAAAGGAAAAGCAGCGGTCACCAAAGTGTTGCCTGAGAAGAAGAGTAGCCGTACCAGGAACAAGCGCTTCAGGTTCTGCTTCTCATGCATGCCCTTGTCGATGTCCAGGTACTTTGTATCCAAAGCCTCATGAATTGGCGCCACAAACATCTGCATTCCTCATTCATTCATTCAACAAGCTTTAAAGCTACCATTGATTGTGTTCACTGATAATAATAAAAGTAAAAGAATTTGCGATTAATTACGTACTTGTTGAGAGACCACAGACTGGAGGAAGACGAGGGCGTTGACCAGGACGATGGCCCATCTAGGCCCACTAAAGTTTTCGGGTAGGTAAACGGACACATTCGATCCATAAGCCCAATAACCAACTACGACCATTCCGTAATAGAACAGGAGCCCCACTGTGTACTGTGAATATAGCGCCTTCCTCATATTGCTCACGGCCGGCATCGTCAGAGTTGACTGCGTCCGTTAAATCCGCCAAAAGACAAAGAACAATACATTTAATTCAAAATATCATATATTCTTTTTATGTATATAGACTGACTGTTCTAATGGAGGCTATATCACCATTCACCTGGATCTCTGGAAGCAGGCCTGACGTGTTGGAGACAACGATGGCAGAGATGGAACCGAAGGCATTGAACACCATGCTCACCTCGCTTCCTCTTATATCGTAGTCTCTATCCGAGTTTGATTTGCCTTGCAATAGCGGTAATAAACAATAACAGTAATAGGTGTGTTTATTTGGGAAATTCAAGAATCCGGTAATAACACTGCAATTATTGGAAGGCAGCAAGTAAAGCTGTTTTACCATCTTTGACCACAACGAAAAAAGTGACTGCGATGTATGTGAAGGTAAGGACTGCTGAAACTGCGAGCCAGTTTTTCATGGCGGACAAGGTTGGAATGAAGAAGGAGAATACGAAGTAAGCGGCTCCTGTTATCAATATGTAATATTGAAGCCTCAATGGTGAATCTCTGAGCTCTGAATTTATTGCCTGCAAAGGCATTTTCACGGTCAAGTTATGCTATCCTCCATCTAGCTAACTTAATATAGACATAGCGTTGGTGTTAATTACTTTAAGGGCTTGGCCTCCGAGGACGATGAAACCCATGTTTCCGAGAAGGAGAGTAAGAAACTGGGCAGCCCATGTGAGTCGATACATAGTGTTGCCTTCAAATATATGAACTTTTTAATAACAAGAAACACGCACACACATGTCGGTGTTGTGAATTTGGATCAGATGTGATTGATAAAAGCTCACCAAAAAGGAATCCCATGATGTCTCTGTATCTGATGAATCTTTGACCATTGATGAAGTGAAATGAAGCTAAGAGCCAGTTTGCATAGGCGGTGTAGAGTCCAACAACAATAAGGCACATGACACCCCATTTCCAACTCAGTGACACCATTATCAAATTCGGGAAGTTCAATATCCATCCGCAGTTGAAGCTGGTTATCAACAGCAATCCCACTTGTTGCCATGAATCTGCAGCAAATCACATGTTCATATCAAGCTAAGTCTTAAAATTAAATTCTCAGCGCAACTCAGATCTCTGAAGCAACACAAGTAGCTGCAAGTCATGATTATTACCGTGGCCCACCTTATGAGCAGAAGTGGTCGCATCAGTTTGTGGACTCTTTTGAAGACCCTGCTCGATACTCAGAGACTTGTTGTTTCCTCCTCCTTCATCCATGGAGAATCCTGAATCTCTGCAGAAAATACAAAAAAAAAAAAAAGGCAGTCTTTTTTACTTCAAGCAATTGTATCAGGATGGATGCCTAGTTGGGAGAGCGTCCAGCTTTAAGAAGTTCACAATACGTTTGAATACCCCGAATGGATTTTGGCTGATAATATGTCATTACCTCTGTAACTGCTTTCGGAAGTACAGGTATGTTCTAACCCAAGTAAACCCAAAGACATGAAACCTACATTTCTTCTTGCATAGGAAAAATGATTCGAATCCATTGGTTCCCATTTTTTTATTACTTTCCCCGATTATTGTGACTTGTGATACCACGGGATGTTAATTTTTATTGGCTCTGATTCACAAACTGTCAAAGAACACAATCATCTCGTAGACTCAAACCCTTCTATAAAAGATGAATCCAAACCATACTAATATCATGAATATGTCAACGCCATGACTCTATCTGATTGTTTCCATTCAAATTTCACCGCCACACCTTGTTACAGAAAACTTATAAATATTAGGTAGTTGCAGTATTCTTATATTTATTAGCAAATCGGAACGTGCCAGGACATAACGTTTATAGAATGCAGACAACGTAACATCAGTTCAATTGACCCCCACACCTAATAATCTTTCGTGTGGATCCCACCAGTTGAAGAATTCTCATTTATTTATGTCTCCCTCAGGATTGCGCAGCTATATATATATATACACATATATATATAATATTATCCACCATCAGAAATCACATTCAAATCGAAAGATAATGAGAGATTCTGGATAAGTGCCAGTTACATTGGGGGGCGAGATGTATTTGATTGTTGTACGTACATTAACTAAATTGGCTACGAAGCTGCTTTCTCATTGTTGCCGAGAAAAGTTACGCGGCAAATTTATGTGCTTTATTGACGGCAGTGCATATTCTTGGAATTGAGCAAGATATGTCACTATTAAGGGAGAAGGGCATTTTTGTGATGCCAGCAAGAAGAATCTGAGAAGTGATTAAATGAAGTGGTAAGGTAATTCGTGTGCAAGAAGTGTTATCGTGGAATTTAATTGCAGGAGGTTAGAAGTAGGATCCATTAGTGACTTCTATTCATAAGAAAGTTTCCATGCCGCTCAGCTACAAAACTCTTATCAGGATGAATTACTTTTTTTTTTTTATGTAAGCTGAAATCTGCTCAAAAGAGAGAATACATCAAAAAGAAAAAGATCTAGCTTTCTTATTTATAGCATAGGTTGGTTAAAGGTATAAAAATTACCCCATAACGAATGTGGTTTAGCTATCTGAACGTCAAGCAATGGCTTTGTTATGCACACGAGTAAACATAATCTAGCTGGAATGCCAATCTATCTATCTTTCTTGGAGCGAATAAAGCCACGACAACCGCTCCAACCACTAGTCAGCGCAGTACCATCTACCTCTAACTATCTATATTGGTTCCCAGCAAAAATCCTCATGTAACCTGTTTATCTTTATTTTACTTTTTTGACAAAATTGATTGAAACAAGGGGTGATGGGCTGGCAAACGTGAAAAGCGATCCAAGGAAGAAGTTTGGATGCGGTCTCATGACGAAGATGGGTTATTACATGATCTATGCAAATCCCAACTCTCGAGAGCCCACACTTTTTGTATAAACTATGTGCCATGTTTGCCGCTTCTCTAGTTCTCCCTCTCTCCTTCTCTCTGTCCCAAGTCAGCAAAGCCCTGTACCCTTCGACCCCTTATCCTCAACCTCTTCCTCCCCCTTTTTCTGTACAGACTTCTCTGGCAATGGCCGAAATATGCCTTCTCTCTTTGCCCTCACTATTGTGCAACAAAACCAAACATCCCCATTTGTCAACTCTTCCTTCTACACCCCTTAAGCTTCAGCTCTCGTGCTCCAACTCTTCACTCTTTTTATCTTCTCCATCTCTCACTAGGAGAAGTCGTTCTTGCTCTATATTGACATTTGTGGCGCAGACATCGGATTGGGCTCAGCAAGAGGTTGGCAACTCAGTTTCTGTTGGAGACGACGGACCCGCCTGGGAAAATCAAGAGGTCGACAATACCGAAGCTGGCCTTTCGGACTGGGAGGCTGAGGGTGGTGAAGACGGGGTTCTTGAGGAGGGGGGGATACGCTGAACCATCTGAAGATGCCAACATTTATGTCGGTAACTTGCCTTACAATGTTGATAGCCAAAAATTGGCTATGCTTTTTGAGCAAGCTGGAACTGTTGAAATTGTCGAGGTGAAACTTTACACTCTCCAACCCCCTTTTATGGTATTAATTAATGGTTTCAATGACTTCTGGGGTCATGACACACTGACACGGTTATTGTGATATTAGGTTATTTATGACAGGGAGACTGACCAAAGTCGTGGGTTCGGATTTGTAACGATGAGCACAGTGGAAGAAGCCGAGAAAGCCGTAGAAAAGTTCAGCCGCTACGTAATATGCTTACATGTATTTATACATTTAGCTTGCTATAGACTTTACAGCGAATTTATCCTGTCCTAAGAAATGAATTGAAGTTAGATTGAAATTTCAAGATGCATGCTTTGTAGTTAAGAGTGGAAGGGAAGGGAAAAAAATCCAAAAAAAATGGAAGGGGGGTGAAGGGAGGGAAATGGGTTATAAAATTATTTTGCTTCCTTTGTTTGGGGAACTTTCTCCTTCAGAATCCCCGTAATTTTGTTATCCTTCATTCTCCTCCATTCCTTATGACAATCTCCTAAACGAGGAGATGTTTCATCGAAATCTTCTACCAACTTTCCTTTTTCACTGTTATCCTCCATCAAATCAGGTCCTGTGTCATGTGAAAACAGAAAAACTTTGAATCTGTCGATCTGTATTATTTATCACAAAGGCCTTTAGTGAAAAGGGTACTAATTAGGTCTATATATTTCTCTAAAAAACATATCTATATGTGAAGTGATAGGTGTAAAAGGCTTCCTAGACTTCCTATAAAGGTTTTTATTGCGTTAATGATGATTTGCTCTCATTATAGTAAAATCATTGGAGATTAGATGGGGTTTGGGGTACCAAGGGATTAAAAAAGGGTGTTTGGATTTACACCTAGAATCGATCGGTTGGGCATTGTGAATTGTGATAACGGATTTAGATTAGGAGTTTCACATATCCTTGTTCTCTGCAACAGGATTTAGATGGAAGACTACTGACTGTTAATAAGGCTGCTCCGAGAGGATCACGGCCTGAACGTCCACCTCATGCCTTTGAGCCTGCTT
Organism: Vachellia collinsii; assembly: GCA_006871305.1. Classification (NCBI taxonomy): domain Eukaryota; kingdom Viridiplantae; phylum Streptophyta; class Magnoliopsida; order Fabales; family Fabaceae; genus Vachellia; species Vachellia collinsii. The sequence continues at coordinate 282,907 of QFDD01013106.1, forward strand.
TCAGAATCCACGTTGGCAACCGGCCATGGGATGTTGATAATGCTCGCCTGGAGCAAATCTTCAGTGAGCAAGGCACGGTTGTGAATGCTCGAATAGTTTATGACAGAGAGACCGGCCGATCACGGGGCTTTGGCTTCGTCACAATGGCCAGTGAGACTGAAATGAATGACGCTCTTGCTGCTCTTGATGGTCAGGTATAAACATATGTACTTAGTCTCTTTACTGATGTTGGTAATTTGGTATTATAAAGGATTTCGGAAATCTCAACGGTTTTTTTCTGGGACTTTAACTTGTGATATATTTTTATGAATGATCATATAATTGGGGTGTTCTGTCATTCCAGAGTGTGGATGGGAGAGCGATCACAGTGAGTGCTGCTGAGGAAAGGCCCAGTCGTGGCTTTTTCTGATTCTGAGGGGTGGACTCAAAGTTATTCTCCACGGCATCTGTTTTGAGTCTCCTTTTTTTATAGCTGATATAGTGACAATTTCCTTCGCTCCTTTAACTTGGTTGAGCACTTGGTTTGAGATTAGATTTATATATCTTAGCTATTAATTGGATGCCCAAATGAGAATGATTTAATTATAATACCCAGAGTAAAAGGTTTCTTTTGGTGGTATTTGCATATTGGGGTCGCCACATTGTTCCACTTGTATTATTGCACCGTCAAGCAACTATTACAAAGTACAAAAGGATGGATATATACTCTGTAGAAAATTATATTTTTCTTGTCATGTCATGAATTTCAGTGAGAAGGAACATGTGGGAGGAAAAACATAGAAAAAACAGATGAACTCCAAAACTGCATCTCCATTTCTACTAAACCTGCAACATGTAATAAAAGCCAAGCCAACCGATCAGTAGCCTCGTAGCTGAGCGTCACGGCTAGTGAGAGGCACATAACGAACAGAAGTTTCAGTTTGAATGGTGAGAGAGCCATCAGAGTTCTTATCGACCACCTGCAAATCCTGAAACGTGTTCCCAACTGGAATCACCATTCTCCCTCCCGCCTTCAGCTGCTCGATCAGTGCTTCTGGGATTTCTTCTGCTGCAGCGCCCACATGAATTGCATCATACGGACCACACTCTGCCCATCCTTGCCTTCCATCTGTCCACACAAAACACTTGATTACTTTATCCATCTCATTCACATCCCATAACTTATACTGCTTTGGAATATTAGTATATATGACCCTACATTTATTGCCCCTCGTGCTTCAAAACCACTGATCACACACCCACATAACAGGATATATGTCTATATATATCTATTAATTTTCTTCTCTTACTCAAATACAGTCAGAATCATTCAAGTTGAGTCTTTCACCCACATACCTGAAACGTCCCCTCTTCTTAATTGTCACAGTGAACTATATCAGAAGAAAGCATATTTTTGTTGTGCAAAGGTTAAAACAGTTTCAACTTCATAATGTTTCAGATCATAGCAGTTGCAGAGCCATACCCCCACAATGCACCGAGAGGGATCCATCTTTCAATAGAGGAGCCGCTGCACTCTTCTGAATATTTTCAATTGAAGAAGAAACCAATTCAGGAATATGCTCCACTCCCACCGCATGCCCTTCCGGTCCAACCATCAAGGCAAAGCAAGCCGTCAGATACCCTGTTCCTGCAAACACACCCATTCTAAGGGAATTGTAAATACTTGTTGTAGATAACAAGGCAAAACAGGAGTACAGTAAAATTGCCATTCGGAACCTTGAATTTGCACCTTCCATATCCCTAGGAACAATATCTTTAATTTAATTACCTTCTTGGTTAGGCATCACAACCCATATTCCATGTTTTACACCAGGACATTACCAGTCTATTTTGATCCAGGCATCCAGCCATGATATATAGTGAACAGAGGAAGAAAATGCAATAAAGATACATATTGTTCAAGATATTAGATACCAGAGCCAACGTCCAGAGCACGCATTCCAGGCTGCAAGTTCTCCTTCAGCAACAGAAGGCAGTAGGCGTGCATATGAGGAGCTGATATAGTGGCGTTGTACCCTATCGACATGGGACTGTCGGCGTAAGGTTGCATTCCCTCGGGAACAAAGAAAGATCTGTCGATGGCCTCCATTACTTGGGCCACCTTATTTGATGTTATCATTCCATAACGCCGCAAATTCTCCACCATCGCTTTGTTCCTACTACTGCCACTCCCAGACCAGAATTGCTGTAATGTTCGCAAAAAACATATAGTTTCAACGTAATTTGATTATTAAACAGTGAAAGAAGAGAATGCTTACAAAAACTAAAAGGCAAAGTAAGCCATGTTTGTTTCCTCCTCTTCTAGGTTCTTTCTACCCTTGTAACAGAACACAGGACACCGAGAAGATGAGAAATGCCAGCTTCAACATCTAAAGAGACACATGAGTATTGATTGATGCAAGCAGAAGTTCTGCAGGGAACTTAAACGCGGAATGATGGATTCAGATCCCTCCGCTGAATTCTTGGGCTTCTGAATTATTAGGAATGCATAATTAATGTCGGAAATCATAAAACCCGGTTGAACAAGTATAACTGTGTAAGCCATGTGCAAGAAGATCCAAATGTGAACTATTTTACATAGCAACTAATAGAAAGGGCCTCGAGCCTATTCTAAACCTCAGAAAACCCGTTAAAGAAATAACCGACCATGATGGGCTTAAAGACAGAGATATATGATACAATAGAAGATAGTCAGGAGTATTAGCGAAGAGAGCAGAATTGTAGGAGACGGGGATGAGGAAAAGCAAGAAAGAGCTTGTAGGAAGAGGAAAAAATGAGATGGAGGAAGAAAGAAAAAGGCAAAATGGGAGAATACCTGCATAGCAGAGAAGAGGGAGTATTTAGGGTTAGGGAAAAGGGGGAAGAAGGAAGAGAGGGTTGGGATAATCGGGAAGGAAGGGTGAGGATGGAAGAAGAAGAGGTGGTGGTGGTGGTGACGGTGACGGAGTTGAAGGGGTAAGAGAGGGTGGGCATGGGCATAACAGTGGCGGCAACCGTACGCTGACACAGCGGCCATTCTAATTGCTGCTTCAATATTGGCTTCTTCTCATGCTCTCTCATCCACCACATATACTCCTAACACGTGTTCCCTCTTCTTTCCCCTCCGTCCCAGCAACCTATCCCAACCCATTTCACTTTGATCAAATAGGTTGTTTGGATTAGTTTATAATTTAAAGTAAATATGTAAAAAAAATTTTATCTCAATTTATATAAGAATAATTTTAAAAGGTTGACAAACAAACCCCCTTATTAATTTAAAAATATGTTAGAAGAAGAAATGAAGTATTATTTTAATCTAACATCTATATCACTAACATACCCATTCTTTAAGAAAACAAAAATTCATCTAAAAAAACAACCCAAGTGAGTCGTGATAATGGTGAGATGGAGCTGCAGGGGGGGGGAGCCATGTGATGGATCTAGACGCGGGGGGGGGGGGGGGTGGAGGGGGGGG